>KZ825573.1:0-124961 GCA_003184685.1 Aspergillus indologenus CBS 114.80
CCCCCCCCTCCCCCTCCGTCTCATCTTCATCATAATTCACCAACTCAACATTGCTGCATTTCGCTAACTGTTCTCCTTTCCAATCTACAGAGGAAGTTGCTGCTCTCGTCATTGACAATGGGTACGTTTTGAGATCGCTGATGGTTTCTGGCAATGGAGCTCGTTCCTCATGTTCCGCCCATGCTGGGGGGTGAGATGGCAAAACATACGTGTCGGCTCCGGTCGCGGCCCTGAACAACTCCCGGTCGCCGACGTACTTGCCTGAATCTCCATCCTCAAGCTTTGGGAAACAAGAGAGCTATTGAGCTTTCACCACGATTCATGCGAAGCTTCTACTGACTGGTCTTCTCCAGTTCGGGTATGTGCAAGGCCGGTTTCGCCGGTGACGATGCTCCCCGTGCCGTGTTCCGTAAGTCATCCCCCCTCCCCCCACCAGCTTTTCGAACTACCCCTCCCTACCCTCGTGATGGCCACCCCCTCTGCAAGGCATGCTTATACGGCTCCCTTGCATTGAGTGGCTATCATTGCGGGGGAGGAGAGCGGGCGGTGAATTGCCTCTCCTTTCTGCCATCATTCCAGGATGCTAACCATTGCCTTCAGCCTCCATTGTCGGTCGTCCCCGTCACCATGGGTAAAGCTTCCCCCCTTGTCAATCCGAAATGGACCCCCATGAATCTAATGAATTCGCAGTATTATGATTGGTATGGGTCAGAAGGACTCCTACGTCGGTGATGAGGCACAGTCCAAGCGTGGTATCCTCACTCTCAGATATCCCATCGAGCACGGTGTCGTCACGAACTGGGATGACATGGAGAAGATCTGGCACCACACCTTCTACAACGAGCTCCGTGTCGCCCCTGAGGAGCACCCCGTTCTCTTGACCGAAGCCCCCATCAACCCCAAGTCCAACCGTGAGAAGATGACCCAGATCGTCTTCGAGACCTTCAACGCCCCCGCCTTCTACGTCTCCATCCAGGCTGTCCTGTCGCTGTACGCCTCCGGTCGTACCACTGGTATCGTTCTGGACTCTGGTGACGGTGTCACTCACGTCGTCCCCATCTACGAGGGTTTCGCCCTCCCCCACGCCATCTCGCGTGTCGACATGGCCGGTCGTGACCTGACGGACTACCTCATGAAGATCTTGGCCGAGCGTGGTTACACTTTCTCCACTACCGCTGAGCGTGAAATTGTCCGTGACATCAAGGAGAAGCTTTGCTACGTCGCCCTCGACTTCGAGCAGGAGATCCAGACCGCCTCCCAGAGCTCCAGCCTCGAGAAGTCTTACGAGCTTCCTGACGGCCAGGTTATCACCATTGGTAACGAGCGCTTCCGTGCTCCTGAGGCTCTCTTCCAGCCCAGCGTTCTGGGTCTCGAAAGCGGTGGTATCCACGTCACCACCTTCAACTCCATCATGAAGTGTGATGTTGATGTCCGTAAGGATCTGTACGGCAACATTGTCATGGTGAGTTTCTGTGTTCGATTCTTCCCTCCCATGAGCTTTCACTAATGATGAATTAGTCTGGTGGTACTACCATGTACCCTGGTATCTCCGACCGTATGCAGAAGGAGATCACCGCCCTTGCTCCTTCCTCGATGAAGGTCAAGATCATTGCTCCTCCCGAGCGCAAGTACTCCGTCTGGATCGGTGGTTCCATCCTGGCCTCCCTCTCCACCTTCCAGCAAATGTGGATCTCCAAGCAGGAGTACGACGAGAGCGGTCCCTCCATCGTTCACCGCAAGTGCTTCTAAGGTATGTTGCGTTCTTCTCTGGTGAACTGGCACGTGTGCTAATTTCTGGTAGCTCTTGCGCGTGATTCGTTTCGTACTCTCATATTCCCTCATGTATCAAAAGACCCGACGGAGACACTGGTGACTGGCGGGCCCTCTCTGACTCGCACTAGGAGGAAGATCGCCTGAAAAAGGAACTTTTATTTTAGCTGTCGAATAGAGATGGTTTTTACTTTTTTTTTCATTTTGAAACACGCTTGCCACTTGGCCCAGGGCCACCATCCCTGGCCACCGCCCGGAAAATCCGGCGACAAGCGGACCAGGCAATGGTGTAGGACCGAGATGTATATGGGACTTGTGGTCAGTCTGGGGAAAGCTTTCTTCATATAAGTCTTTTACACTCGTGTTTAAGTCTTGCACGCGTATTCCTTCTCAGCTGTGACACTATGAATTGCTACTGCAAATATGATGTCTCCGCAAACCTGCTCACCGTAGTCACGCCTGCCGTAGCCATCTTTGAAACAGTTCTGCGTCCGCCATCCGATAATTCCCATTTCCCGGGGGAGTCTACCCCGGCTTTGTTTGCAGTCGATACTCATACATGTTGCTTGAGTATTGAGGCTCTGCTCATGATGTCATCTTTTCTTGGCTGGCTAGGGACCTTCTCGTCTACCGGGCACATGACCAGGCTAGGTCAATCTCGTGTCCTGGTTCCGTACTGTTAGCTCTGGGGGGTATCGGCCTCGCCCTGCTTTCTGCCTTGCACGTGATTTGAGGTAGGTTCAGCAGGAGTATGTATGTATGTAGTGGGTTGTCAGAGAGGGAGAAATTGGGACAGCAAGGAATAACACGAGATCTATTTACTCGAAGTATGATAAGAAAATGCGGAGAATTGAAGTAGTAACTATTCCAAGTAGCATATCCGCTGTCGGACAAGAGTCTGTATGACATATCGAGAATCAGGTTAAGAATCCATCAATTATATAGATGTTCATCATGCTCGTGCTGGGGCTCGAGCAAGAAAGAAATGTCACTCTCATCGAGAGGAGGTATATGTAATAAGATCATAAATACATCCAAGAAACAAACCAGGCAAACAGTGCGCTGGTGGCATAGCACAAATCGTAATCAACATCAATCACACCGCTTCCTCATCTAAACATAATCCCGAGGAAGAGGATGCATGAGAAAAAGGAAACAATGGCACTTTTCATTCAGGTTTTAGAGAAAAGGAAAAAGAAAAGAAAAAAAAAACCAATTATCGCAGCAGTTGGTATAAAATCATTTCAGGATAGGTTTTTTTTAAGCGTCCCAGCTGCCCAATCCGGTGAGGACACATCCCTCCTCGCCCTCTTTTCTGGCCTGGAGCTCTCCGATCTCATAGACGGTCTCGCCCTCCTTCTGGAGGAGGTCCTTGACGGCAGCCTCGGAGCCCTTCTCGACGGCAATAACCATACCGACACCGCAGTTGAAGGCGCGGGCCATCTCAATGGCCTCGACGTTACCGGTCTGCTTGAGCCAGGCGAAGACCGAGGGCAGCTTCCAGCCCTCCACGTTGATGTGTGCGGTCAGGGTTGAGGGCAACATACGGGGGACGTTGTCGACCAGACCGCCACCGGTGATGTGAGCAAGACCCTTGATGGCGGAAGAGTTGGGAGCAGTGGGGGTGGCGGAGGGAATAGAGAGGGCTTTGAGAAGGGGCTTCACGTAGATACGAGTAGGAGTGAGAAGGGCCTGGCCGAGGGTCTGGGGCCCGGTGGCAGAGGGCATGGTGAAGGGAGCGGCGGCATCGTAGCTAAGACCGGAGCGTTCGACGACCTTGCGGACCAGCGAGTAGCCGTTGGAGTGAGGGCCCGAGGAGGCCAGGGCCAGCAGCACGTCGCCGGCCTTCATGGCTGCGGTCTCGGGAAGGATAGGGCGGGCATTGGGGCCCGTAGTGTTGATGGCACCAACGGCAGCACCAACAGCATCGTAGGTGTTGTCGACGAAGAGACCGGGCATCTCAGCGGTTTCACCACCAATCAGGGCACAGCCAGCCTGAACACAGCCATCGGCGACACCGGTGACGAAGGCGGCGGCCGTGGGCACGTCGAGGTGACCGCAGGAGTAGCAGTCGAGGAAGAAGAGGGGCTCCGCACCCTGAACAACCAAGTCATTGACGTTCATGGCGACAAGGTCAATACCCACGGTGTTGTGTACACCGGCCGCGTGAGCAATCTTGAGTTTGGTGCCGACACCGTCAATGGCACCGATCAGGGTCGGGGAGTTGGGGTCATAGGCGGAGTTGGCGGCGGCGAGGGAGAAGAGGCCGCCAAAGCCACCGATCACGGCGTCGGTACCAGGACGCTTAGTCTTGGCGACGGAGCTCTTAATCTGGTTGACGAGGTCGTTGCCGGCATCAATGGAGACACCCGCAGCAGCGTAGGTGAGAGATTCCTTCTGAGCGGCGGCGGCATCGCGCTGGCGGAAAGCCCGATGGGCGATGTCCTTGCGATAGAACATGTCCTCGAAGTGAATGGTGGAGATGCCCTCATAGCTCTTCCGGACAGCCTCTTCAAGGCTAGAAGCAGTCGCGGTGGAGGCAATGACACGGCCACCAGCGGTCTGCAACTCGCCGTTGACAAGGTTGGTGCCGGCGTGGAAAATGAGGGTCCCTTCGGTGGGAGAGTCAAGAGTGATCTTCTTGCCCTTGGCGTAAGAGCCAGGGTAGCCACCAGCGACGGCAATGACCGTGGTGGAGAAGTTGGGCTTGATCTTGATGGAAACACCGTCCAGCCAGTGTTCCGTACAGGCAACCATGATCTCGGCCAAATCGGTATCATCGCTGAGCAGGGGCAGCAGAGTCTGGGTCTCGGGGTCTCCACCACGAACGTTATATTCAAGGACCTTGGGGCCGTCCTTGGTCATCATCAAACCGGTAAAGAGAATGCCGACGAAGGGGAATCCTGGAAGACGTATTAGTGTGATACAAACACCAAAGGGGGGATGATGGCGGACCGTCTCTTCTCATGCCGTCAACAGATGGCTGCACAATGGTGCGGTCGATCTCATCCAGCACGGCCTTGGAGGAAATGGGGGTCGGGGCGTAGCAGCCCATGCCACCGGTGTTGGGACCCTGGTCCCCGTCAAAGATGCGCTTGTGATCCTGGGCAGCCGGAAGAGAACGGATGGTGTAGCCGTCGGAGAATGTGAGAACACTGAGTTCATCGCCCTCAAGGTATTCCTCGATGACGACCTCGCTGCCAGCCTTGCCAAACTGGTTCTCAACCATCATCTCACGAAGAGCCTGGTGGGCTTCCTCCTTCGTGGTGGGGATGATGACGCCCTTACCACCGGCCAGGCCGTCGGCCTTGATAACGACCTGGTGGGAAACGGAGTCGAGATACTGGCGAGCGGGCTCATACTCATAGAAGTTTTCGTAAGCGGCAGTGGGAATGTTGTGGCGCTTCATGAAATCCTTAGAGAAGGTCTTGGAGCCCTCCATGCGGGCAGCGGCCTTGGAGGGACCGAAGCATCGGATACCGACTGTTCGTGGCCGTGGTTAGTGGGGCAGCGCTGACTTTTGTGGCCTGGGTTTGTGTTTGCGGAGAATACTCACCAGCCTGGAAATAACCCTGGATGCCGTCCACGAGGGGAGCCTCGGGACCAGGTACCACCAGGTTCACACCGTTCTGTTGGGCGAAGGCCACAAGTCCGGGGTAATCATCACCCTTGACGTTGGCGTTCTGAATCTTTTCTGAGGCACCGCTGCCGGTACCGCCGTTTCCGGGAGCGACGAAGACGGTGTCGACGCGGGGCGACTGGCTCAATTTCCAGGCCAGCGCATGTTCACGACCGCCATTGCCGACAATGAGCACGCGCAACCGCTCGGTAGTCATGATGAGCGAAGGGAGGAGGGGAGGCGCAATGGGCTCGAGTGAACCTGAGGGAGTCGGGTCGAAATTAGTATGGGACGGGACAGAACTGGCGGGGGTGGTGGTTGCAGAGTGGGACGATAAGAGTCAATCGCAGTCAAGGATAGTGAAGGATCAGGAGAAACGGAGGAAGAGAAAGGAGGAACGAAGGGAAGAAGAAAGAATAAGAAGACAAAAGATGAGCAATGCCTGGGAGGGAGAAGGGAAAGGGAAAGAAGGAAGCTCTCATAGAGAGAGGGGGGGGATTGAGTCAGTCAATACTCAAGAGTCGAAGTGGAGTCTCTCTTGTCTTTCTCCATCTTTTGTCTCTGGTTTGAATCTGACGGACTCCCATACGGTGATTTCTCAATGTCTGCACCAAGACAGACAGACAACCTTCAGCAACTCACCTAGCAAGCGACCTGCGCGGAAAAAAAGGAAAGGGATGAATTCAAACAACCCACGAAGGTGATGGTTGAAGGGTGGTGGGGGGGAGTTTTATAAAAGTCAATTTTTTTTTTTTAGCAGCGATGTCGGATTTTGCCTGGGTTGGCCGCCCGGCGGGGAAGCGGTGATTTGCCCCGACCCCGGATTGATGGGATGGGATTGGTCTGAGTGTCGAGGCGGTCGGGTTGTTTCACCGCCTTCCGCTTCCCGCGGGCAGAAAGAATTCGATTCCGATTGTTGAACTGTTGAACCTGCAACAACAGCGGCAAAAAAAAATAAAAAAAGTGATAAGAGCAACAACCATCAACTTTTGCCGCCCGGAGGTTTCCAATTCTTCTCCTCGTCTGGTCCCATCATCCATTTCGTATCGGTCTTTCCCACTTCCTCCACATCCTTATATTCAAACTTCACCTCGATTTCGGTTTACCAATCGATATAGCCCCGAATGCTTCGGGCTTCGTGGCGGTCCGCCGTGACCCCCACGAGGGGTCACGTCTGCTGGTCGTGTCTTTCCCGTGGCTTGAGTGCGCCTCCGCATCAGCAGTTATGGGCGCGTTCTTTCCAGAGCAGGTCTCGCCTGCGCTCCCAGGCTTCAGCTAGCACCGAAACTGAGAGCCTGCCTAGTACTCCGGCTCTCAATCAATCCGACATCAATCAACAGCCTGCATCGGAGCCCCAGTCAAACTCGCATCCTGAGGCCGACAACAACGAGGTCTCCAAGGTAGACGGCTTGCCCAACGAAGCTTCTAAAACAAAGGAGCCGGATCTTGATCCACTCGCGGGGAAGATTACGATTCTTGCTAGAACAAGAGAAACCACTTCTGGTAAACTCAAAGCGCGACAATCTTTAAAAGGTGCGTGTGATACGAGCTTTTTTTCACGAGCCTGAGCCCCCCCCCCCCCCAAAAAAAGCGATGAACTGACTGTTGCGCAGCGCTCCCGGTGAAAACAACGGATGTTCCCGGCCTAGCATTTGGACTAGATCGAGTTTTGTTCAAGTAAGAGCCACCCTCTCTGTTCAAGGCGTGACAATGATATAGCCGCGAGACCTAACAACTGTTCAGCCAGGGAGTTTACACGCTGCGAGACCCAAGATCCCGAGTTTACAACTTCGATCCGTACTTGGGTGCCATTATGCCTGTTACCGAATTCGATTTCCAAGCTTTGAAGGATTACATCACATCTTCCAAGGATAAACAACTGCACTCGCTCGCACGCGAGGCGGGCAGGAAATACATCGGATCCTCTTCGAGTATGACTTCCGTACTGTCACACTTTCACTACCTGCTGTCCGCTTGGCGACCCGTCGACACTAGCAGCTTGTCTCAGGGCTTCAATGAAGATTTGAAGACCTTCACGCGGCTTTTGCGAGCGCCTGCCGCCATGTTCCTGCACTATCAGGACGGTGTCTATGCTATTGATGCCGACAAGGAATATGATTCGGCAAATATTTTAATGAACCTGGGTAAATCGATGGAGAAGCTACTCACGCTGCCTAAGTCGGATTTTGAGCGCTATCGACGGTCTAGCGCTAACAAGATCACCCCTGAGGAAGAGAATGCGATTCCGGAATCCTACCACTATTCGACACTCGGCGACTTCCTCATGCGTTCGCAATTAGACGCGTACGATCCACGACTCCCCGGTACCGGCATGTTCGATCTGAAGACTCGTGCCGTGGTGTCAATTCGGATGGATGCGCGTAACTTTGAGCATGGCCTGGGTTATGAGATCCGCCGACCCTTCGGTTTGTACGAATCATACGAGCGTGAATATTATGATATGATTCGGGCTGCCTTCCTCAAGTACTCGCTACAGGTACGCGTCGGGCGCATGGACGGCATTTTTGTGGCATTCCACAATATTGAGCGTATCTTCGGTTTCCAATATATCTCTTTGAACGAGATGGACAAAGCCCTACACGGTCAATTCAAACTTGACCTGGGTGATCGCGAATTCGAACTCAGCATTCAGCTCTGGAATAATATTCTGAACCGTGTTACGAAAGACTTCCCTAAGCAGTCACTTCGTTTCCATTTCGAAACACGTGGTGACCGCCCTGGAATGAAGCCCCACATGTATATCTTCGCGGAACCCGTTACGACAGACGAGATCGCGGCGATACAGAACAAGAACAAGGAGGCCATTGACGCCTATCAGAAACGCGTTCTGAATTTGCCCGATGAGCCGGTGGTGGAGCCGGCCAAGGACGAAGGCGAAGATGTGGAGGATGAAGATCCAAAATATGACACTACCGTGAAAGATCCTACTGACGCCGTGGCAGAGGGGGCGGAAGACGAGGAATACTTCCGTCTGGACAGCAAGCCTGAAATTGATACGACCAAGAAGCTCTTTGCTGCTGTGCTCTCAATCGAGAATTACGTGAACGATAATCTGGTCCTCAGACCTGAGAATATCGGTAGGAAGGATAAGTGGGAGATCTCTTACAAGATCGATTACCTGGACCCAGAGGATCCGCAGACGCATCGGATGTATGCTCATTGTCAAAAACGTCGCCGGGATGCTCTCGACTTCGAGAAATCAGACGGACTTACTCCCTATCTGAAGAAGCTCCGTTCAATTTCTCGGGCTGGTCGCCGTTACCGCGAGCAGGAGAATATACGCGATCAGAAAAACACGCCTGTCGTCTATCGCACTCTACCCCCTACTGGTCTTGGTGCTCCCGTCAAGATACATGCCCGCCACCTGAAGTTGACTGGGAAGGGCGGTAAACAGGCGGCTAAGAAGCCTCTCAAGAAGCCTTCCCATAAGAACACTACCAAGCCCGCCGGCAAATCTCGGCCTACCAAGAAGACCAGCGAGTCTTCTCCCGAGCCAGAGCCATCTGCTGAGCAGCCTGCCCAGCAGACGTCCACTCAGGAGAATTAGGCTTCGGAGGAGTCAACTCCCATCAACATCACCACCACTATCATCCCACCATCATCACTCAGCTGAGGAGTTCGGTCGGAAAAACTCCTTGGCTTGTAACTTTTATCTTACCAAAATCAACTCATTTTCAGGCAGGGGCTTGTGTAATTTCAAATGCGCATATTTGTGCTGGATAGGAGTTGAGTGATTCCCAAGATTAGAAAGCAATTGATTTTCTCTTGTCCATCTACTACTATCGAGTTTCTTTCGTCGGATCTATATAATACGAAATCATTCATCTCTTTCTCTCTCTCTCTCTTTCTAACCCTAATCCTCCTCCTCCCGCCGCTCTTTCCACCTACCCTAATGTATTCTTGCGGGGCGTGGCACAGGGAAGTAGATACCCACCACAGCGCAGCATGTAAACCAGCCTACCCACATCCCTTCGACACAGCATGTCATCTTCCGTGGGAATAGTTACCATAGCCATCCATAGCGACAACCCGCCCGATCAACAGAGCGAGGGCCGGGAAAGCTAACCACCAATTGCATAACGGGTCTTTGGAATGCATGGCCTAGATCACAGATAGATCATTGGATTGTACAGGACAGTACTAGGTAGCCAGGTGGACGGTTCTGTTTCCCCCCGAATTCATTGTGGAACATCGTAGGTGCCGTGCCATAGTATGGATGGCAGGGTCCGGCAAATGTCCTCCGGCTTTGGCAGCTACAAGCTGAATATGTATGTCTGTATGTATGTATGCACACTACAGTAATCCGATCCATGAGCTGATGGGAGGCACGAAGGCCGGGTCGAGATCTTTTCTAGACGGGTTCAATGATGGAAGGATGGAAGGGCGGGGTCTATAGAAAGAACAATGGTGACTGATCAATAGATCGACCCTGGGATCTGAAAGTGGATGATTCGTGTGAAAGATCAGTTACGCCAGTCAAATCGGTTGACTCGCTACAACAAATGGCACCAGTTACCGTGATCTCATCCGACAAGCATAACAGGTAGATCTCCCATTGAGAATACAGGCACTTCGAATACTGTCATCTGTCTACGCATGCATATATACTAGCATACAGTCGACTACTGGTCATCATACTAAATGCAACAATATACAGCCGCTGAGAATCATTTCATTTGGCTTCTGATTTCTGAAGACTCGCGAGAGTCAACGAAGCTAACTAGTTACAGTCCCACTCATTCACCGTGGGTATCATCATTCTTTTTGTTCAGCCCACCCTATCTCGCGTTCGTTCCGCTTGCAAGGGTGGACGAAAGATATATTCTATTGACATTAACAATTATGGGCATCATGGGGTCCGCACAGAGAAAGAGACAAAATGTATCCGACAGACTTGGAATGCGCCTCACTGGAAACCCAAAGATACTCGAACATCTCTCGATGGAATTGTTGATTTGAACGCCGCCTAGCCGATGCGCCAACCACGCAGGATGATGCAAAAGAAAAAATGAAAAGAAAAAGGTCGAAGTCGTCCTACTCTTCTCTCCGCCATCTGCCTTTCCTGAGGCTGGCCGGAGTAGAAAAGTCAGGATCAGTGTCGTGAGAAGAGAAAAGGAACGGAAAAGGTATGGATGATATTGGACAGGACCAGACACTGATGACCAACTGGCATAAAGTCCAGAAGATCCAAAACCAGGTCAGGGATGAGTGTCGAAAAGGAGTGGAATGCTCGACTGTGGGAGAAGCCACGTAGAAAGGAACAAAAGCACAGGCGTGCCTTGTACACTGATTGAGAGCAAAAGCAAATTGAGTGTAGTGGGGGAGGTATCACGCAACAATGGCAGGAAAATCGTGTGCTTCTTCGACTAGCGAAAACATCTCGATATGGTTGTCTCGTTGTTAGATTCATTAATCATGTCCTTGGGACGAGAATGGCCGGCTTATCGGAAATGATCCAATTCAAGATGAGGAGGTGCCCAGTCCAGTCTTGGTGGCCTATCATTTGATACACACACTGCACCCGACCTCATTTTCTCCATTCTTTTGCGTTCTTTGGATGCACCACTGCTCAAGAAGCCCCTCAAGGTGGAGGATGCCGATCCGTAGGTGCTTCGCGTACTTGTGCCGGTACCCGTAGAAACAGTGCTGGAGCTGCGGGCACTGCGAACGCTGCTGGTCTTGTTCACCACAGGCGGTATGGCTGGAACTGGCACTGCCAAACGAGGGTTATGGCCATTGGAGCCCGTATATTCTAAAGGCAGGAATGACTGGCTTCCATAATCTGCTAACGAGAAGGGCGCTGTTTGCGGGCGTTCACGAAGCTCAGCGACCAAGCTACTCTCGGCGTCAAGGCTGTTGAACATTTCCAGATGAGTCTTCGGGCTGGTACTGCCATCATCGGGCTGCGGCGGTGGTTGGATTTCATCGGTCGATACCGTTACGTCCAGTTTCAGGTCATCGAGCATCAGTCCCAGCGTTGTTGCAGTAGCCGGTCGCCCTTCGCTGGAATTGTCATCGTCGAGCTCGGCGCTACCGTCGTCCAAGCCATGCGCCAGGTTATAGTTCCGAAACAGGTATCGGCGCAGGCGCGCGACCTCTGCATCCCATTTTTGGTTCAATGATTGCAAAATGACTTCGACATCTTGTTGCATCAAAGAAGCATCCGCAGGGGAGAGCAGGTTAGATGATGAGGCACCCGACCGGTGAAGAGATGATGGCTGCTGTTTGGACAGTTTGCTGCTATTCGAGTTCTTGTTGGTTATGGCAGCTTGGATCGAGCGACGAATAGAGCTGGTCGTAGAGCTCTGAGCCAGGCTGACGTCCCGCTTAACACTCTCAACTTCGCGCCGCACCCGTTCAAGAGACTGGACCCGGTCTCGGTCCATGCAGGAAAGACTCAGTAAGGATCGATTCCGCTGCAGACCATTCACCAGGACCGTGAACGACTGAAGATTGATGTCGTTATTCTCACAGTAGACCTCACGCAGACAATCATTGGCTTCCAGCACAGATGCCAGGGTGTTTGCTCCCTGCAAACCAAGCTTCTGATGTTCTATTCTCAAGACTTGCAGAGACTTGTTCTTCTTCAAGCCAGTGAGGGCTAGGTTGAGACCAATCCCGAACCGGGCGACATCCAAGTGCGCGCTCTCTCCACTGATGTCCAGATCTTCGAGCGTCTCGTTTTCCTCGAACATCAGCTGCAGTGCCTTGCACGTCTCCGGCCCGGCATCGTAGGGCAGGGACGCTTTCGAGATATCCAGGTATTTCAGAGATCGATTCACCCGTAGAGCCTCGACTAATTCTTGAAATTGCTCCTCCTTCTTGAAATCAATCATCCGCATAGACATGTGTGTCGGAGTCTTGTTCTGTGCTATGGCGTCGAATAGATACGAGCAACCCTGATCAAGTCGGTTCTCGTTTACATGCAGATGCAGGTTGCGAGACTCAAGCATTGCCATAGAATGCAGGAAGATCGCCACGTCCTGACCACTGAGACCGCACTGGTCGAATTTGAGAACGCGCAAGCCTTGGGAGCGATCGCTAGCCAAATACGTGGCAATGGCGTCAACGGTCTGCCGGTTGACGGCTGTCCGGCTCAGTGAAAGTTCCTCAAGGCGCCAATTGATCAATGTCTCAGGCGTGAGGAGCGGCTCCGGGCCAGATGTGCGCGAGATTCGCGACAAGTCCAGGGTCTTGATGTGGCTGAAGTAGCCAAGATACTGCGGAAGGATATCCGGGGTCAGCCGGCCTTGTACGCCGGAAATGTTGATCGCCTCCAACGTGTGCGATTGAGCTACAACGGTTGACAGTAACAAGTCCAGATCGTGCACAGATAGGCCACAATTGCCCACTTCGAGTGCCCGCATATGGCTTCCTCGCTGCGAGGCCGCATCGACAAGATAGTCCAAGTCGGAATCTCCCAGTTTAATGCCATTGAGAACAACCCAGTCCACGCTCGTCAGCTCCCGGCGACAGATCGGGAAGATCGCCTCTGGAATACCACAGCCGGGGTCATGGCTTTCACTATCAGACTTGGGGACGCGGCTCAGTGTATAGGAAAAGTCAAGACGTCGGAGCCATTTGCTCTTCAGTGTCAAGGCCCGAACCTCTTGAGATAGAACAGATAGGTTCTCTTGCCCGGGGATGTTAATTGTTGCACCAGCACGACTCAGAAGAGCATCCTTGTCTGTTCCATGCGTGTCGCGCAGCCCCTGGAGGGCGTCCAAGCTCACTCCGCTGAAGGAAATCGCACGGAAGGACTCGTTGTAGCGCAGGGCCCGCAGAACCGCGATCAATTCCAAAGCCGTATACTTCCGCCGTGCTGAAGGAGGCAACAGCTTGAAACAGGGAGCATCGTCACATTGCATGTCAATTGTGTATCGGATGTTGGACGTATCGATGTCGTAACTGGCAGAATAAGCGACCAAGGTTCGGTCGAAGCAACCGAAATCTTCGTCAAGGTCTACCGGGGGGAAATTGTTCTCATTGTCGAGGTCTCGGGGAACGATGAAGTCATACGGCTGCTTGAGCCATAATGGTCGCAAGAATTCCGTCTGCTGTCTGATCCAGAAGGCAACCTCCAAAGAATGAACGGATGCAAGGAACACGGAGAATGGTTTACGAAGGGGTAATCGAAATGTCAGATGTAAGCTATCGTCCCCCCACTCCATCGACAGGCAGGTCAAATTCATGAGTCCAAAGGACGTTGCAGCGTCCAAGTCGCTCAACGATACCACAGAGCTGCGACTGGAGATTTTGTGTAGGGGAATCAGGTGGAGCTTGTGAGAACCCAGAGCAAGGTAACAGCCGGTTGGTGAGAGTTTGGTGAGATCCTCCGACGAGGCCCGCGTCGGAGATTTGCTGGATGCCATCTGGATGACTCGGAACATGCGAAACGTCTCGGGGTCGTAGTCCCGTTCGTAGTCCAGCATTCGCACCACACAGTCCACCGTCTTTCGGTCAAATGGTAAGGGGTCTGCTCCTCGAATCAGCTCCGCCGCGGAGCGAATGCCCACCATCCATAGGTTGAGTTCCTGGAAATCAGGTGTCTGCATCTGGATAAAGGTAGCTTTCTGTGCTCGCTCATCGACATAAGCAACCTCCACTGTGGAGGACGGCCGACCATCGTCCAACATGTAAACTGCAATAATACTGTTCAAGGCAATTCCGGAAGAGTTATCGCCAGGCACCCCCAGCTGTGGGTCCTGCATCGAGCTGATGGAGACGACGGACTGACGGTTGCTTGCCAGAGACCGGGAATAAGACGACGGGATAGATGGAAACATGTCGGCCGCTTTGCTCTGATTCTTGAACCGGACCAGGTGAGTATCGGTCAGGACCAAGTAGTGACTCTTCTTTCGCCACATGCCGCCTGTGATCTGAACATCGCCATGGTGCAAGATAATGGAGCCAATACCTTGTCGGATGTCGGGGTTGTCTTCGTCCAGGGAGCTGGCTTTGGAGCGGCCAAGGGATCGGTCGTCATCTTCCAACGAATGAAGGGACCGCAGCGAACCGAAAACCGAGGCCCGTCTCTTCTGCATCGACTTGCGTCGAGAGCGCGGGCCCTCGAGGGCTGGCGGGGGCATCATGCATGTTGTCGATTCCGAATCGGCGGTGCCGGGACGACGCAGGGTGTAGCTGGTGCCGGCTCTTGGCGGACTGGGGTTCCGGACCCCAAAGAAGCCAGAGTTGCGGCGTGATTTCTTTTTCGAGGCTTGAGCATCATCTGAGGGCGATCGCTGGTGGACTGCGGGGTCGGACAGGGAAGAGGTTGTGAAGGATGGGCTAAAGACGCTCAGGCTTTTTCTCCGCTCTTTCTTCCCCAGAAGGTCGGCCATGACGGGGATTTAGGGGAAGGATGAGGGCGGAGAAAAGGGGTGAAGAGAAGGTGGGAAGAAGCGCTCGAAATGCGAAAGGAGGGAGGGATGGAGGAAGCTAGCTAGCTAGCTAGCTGCAGCAATCACGGGCAGTAAGCGGCAGCAATGGTACGATGGTGGTGGTGGTGGTGGTAAGATTGATTTTTTCAAAGAAAGGATATCACATTGAGAAGCCGAAAATGGGGTCTCACTAGAGAGGTGCCAAAAGCGAAAGGAAGGCGACTGTTAGCATGAATCATGGCCGATGGCGATAAGAGGGAAATTTTGAGGGGGGGTGGAAAGGAAGGAGAGTGGAGAGAGAGAAAGAGGGAAGAGAAGTAGAATACTAGGTAGTATGGGCTTGTGGCAGAGGAGATTGGAGCAAGACACAGGCAGGAGTGATTGAAACCCCAGCGGTTGACTAGTGACTTAGAGAGGTGGAGCTGGGCGCGGATGCACCAAATGAGGAGCCACGGGCAGGGGGGAAGGAGGGGGAACAAGGCAGGAGGAGAGAATGGGAAGGGAAGGGAAGGGAAGGAGAAAATAATAAAAAAAAATAAATAAAAAATAAATAAAAAGGTGGAACATACAGCAGCCATCAAGGCAGTTGGAATTGCGAAATCGGTAGGTTGAACGGAGGTAGTCCACGGTAAGACTCGATACCAGATGGAGTCAAAGACGAAGGGGGGGAAGAGAAAGAGAGGGAATCGAATGTTGACCTTCGCAACAAACGTAATGACAGCATTTGCAGAAGACAACTCGACTTGAAGCAAGGAAATCAGATTGTGTCCAAACGGAATGATATAGAAACAGATAGCAGAAGAAGAGAATGTGTGGAGGAGGTCAAAACAAGGACCAGCAAAGCAAACCCCCAGACCCGTGGATAGAAGTACGGAGACCGTCAGTCGATTTAAATGGTGGGTGGAAAGAGGGGGATGGGAAGATCGGAGTGGACGGCGATCTACTTAGAGTATAACTTGATAGACGTGTAGATCCAGCCGGGAGATGAGGTCGTCGTCACCGTGATGATTTCTCATACAGTACTCCGTACAGTACTGTACATTCACACAACCTGTCAAATCCCCAGATGGTCGGACGCGGAAGGTGTTTGTCAATCCCACGAGGGGGAAGAGAGAAAGAGAGAGCGAGACACAAGCAGAAGAAGAAGAAGAAGAGCTCACCAATCTGTGTAATAAGAGTTTTGCTAACTAGTGTCTGGTCTGGGTGGCGATTCCCTGGGAGGAGGATGGAGCTGGGAGGGCCACGAGCAACGGTGACAATGCCAATGGCAATGATGACAATTGAAGGCGCCCGGATGAGGCAAGCAATCGATGCAAACAGCAGGTCAGGTACTCGGATTCAGGTACTCAGGTACAGCTTCAAAGCGATTGTGCAATTGTTTACCACTGGAAAATTAGCATTAGCGTTCCAGTTCCAGTGTTCCTGACAGGCAATCCGGAGAATATCAATTATTGGATCCGGATCCAGGCAAAATGATGTCAGTGACTGAGCGTCTTTCCCGCAAACGATCGTCCAACAAACCCTGCCAACCCCCTGCGAACAGCATCCACCATGTAAATGTGACGAGAGAAGTAAACTCAAATCCAATGGTTGAGTGGAATTGAAGTCATAGTGTATCAGTCAAAGTGAGGGGAAATCAGGGGGTAGTAATATCGTAACAACGAGGAAGGGAAAACGAGGAGAGGTTATGTGAGGGAGAACCAAAACGGACTGCCTCGGGGACGGAAAAGGTTCCCTCGCCCGGTCTCTACTATGACTTTGTGTATTGTTCCGTACTCTGTACTTATTCAGGTGTCTTCTATTGTTCAATGGTTCAATGACTTCCACAATACCTGACCAGCTAGACCAACAATAGATAGCAATTCGGACCGCCTCACCAGCCCAACTGGCTCCGTGTTCATCTCGGGTTGCCTTCTTCCAGCCGAAATTTCCACCGAGTAGTCACTTTCGCCGCTCGCTTAATGAAGGGAATACAAATCAGGTACTCTCCCCGACCGTCGAGATCCTCGTACATGCTCAATCGTAGCTCTCTCCCTCTCTTCGTCTTTCTCTTTTGTTTTTTTTCCTTTCCCCCTCCCTCCTCCTCTAAGTCCCACTCAGCACCCCAGATACTTCAGAAGCGCCCCCCTCCCCCTCCAGGCGATCAACGGTGGACTCAGTGCAAACTGCAAAGTATGAAACGCGTTCGAGAAGCCGATATCCAGCCGCGTCATTGGCGCGACGCCGGACGCCTGTCGAGCTAGAACAGGAGAAGAAGCTCCACTTCGCCCCAGTGGCCTGCATCATCTCTTAGACTAAGTCGAACTAACTAATCGATTGGACTACGCCGGTTTAGGGTCGGAGCTGGTGCCCACGGTCTGGATCGTAGCTATTCTGGCATGACATGCTAACAGAAAAAAAAAGTCAAGGGCCGCCCGAGGACAAGAGATCAACGATGTTCTAGCAAGGTCGGTTGGGATTTTATTTTTGATGTTGAGAGGCCTGTTTGACATGTGTCTTGTATTTTCACCGCCTTGTTTGGTCTTTGTGCCCCCTCATGTTCTTGTCCATCACTGAGGCTTGGCTAAGGGGGGGACGAGAAAGAAAAAGAAAAAGCAAAGATGATGGTGCAGGGAGGCCAAGAACCCTTTTCCAGCGAACGCCCGTTCCAATGGATCGTATTTACCCCTGAATCGGGTTCCTCTCATTTTAACTCGCGATCTACTCCGTACAATGTATACCACAGGCCGGCTCGCGTACCCGATGATCCTCCCGGCTCTCCACAATGGCAGATCAGACCGGTCAGCCTTTTGGTCTCGGCGGTTTGTCAGTCAGTCCCTGGTGGGTGGTGGTTTGCTTGCTTACCCATCCAACTCCGTGGTTGCTCTAGTTCGCCATCGGCTGGACCCTTGGTGGCTGAGCGATCCCGGCGCTGGCTTGGGTAGCGTGTTCCAGGTTGGGGGGAAGTGCGTTTCGCGAGAACCCTTCAAACACGGGAGTTGCGATATAGTGGAGCATGGATGGAGATTGCCGACAGAGAATGAATCTAGAAGAGTGGCTATGCTCTGGGTGGGAAAGTCAGTCTAGATGGTCGATTCTATCTTCGTTCTGGCTACTGTCGCAGTCGCGGTCGCGGTCGCTGGTCGCTGCAAATGGATCCGGCGCTGCCCGCCTCGCCCCGGGTATAGTCGACGAGGACAACATACCAACCTAGTCGAGACCCTTGGCAGCTCTCTCGGCCTGAAGCTTCTCCGCCCGTTTCACCTTGCGCACGAACTTGATGTACTCATCCACCCGTTTCTCGGCCCAGATATATCCACCGAGCGTCATGGCCCCGATTTGCAGGAAGACTTTGAATTGCGGCGTCAGTCCGCGATAGACGCGAGAGGCCGGAGACAGCCAGTCGGAGAAGCCCTCCAGCGGACGATGGAACAGTCGAGAACGGATGTACTCTTTGGAGAACAGCGACTGTTTCGGGCGCGCGGAGTTGGGGGGTTGCGAGGGAACTGGTGCGGACGATGCGGGGGAGAACTTGAAGGGATGTGGGAGGATCATGATCATGTGTGCGATGATTGAGACGGAGCCAAACTATGATCTGGGTCAACAGCTTGGAAGAGCAGCCCGGGGAAGATATCAACCATACTCGGAATGCACCCGTAAGAAAACCCCGAACGGCCTCGGAGGTGATGTGCTCGGGCGGTTCAACCTCATGCCTCTGCCAGGAGGGGGGTGGCATATTGGCGGGAGTGTATGGGGAGTGTATGGGGAGTGTATCGGGAGTATGCTGATCCAGCGAAGATAAAAGCTATCAATGCAGAAAGTAGATCCAGTAGGTTCAATCAGTTACTACTGTGTATAAGTGGGAGACAGCACGAGGTGTGAATGCGACAACTTGAACTCGGTTCATGCAGGACAAAAAGAAATTGAAGGGCCATCATATGACGCAGTGAATCCCGGGGAGAGGAGGGGAAAGGAAAGCATATCCCGCCGCGGAAATACTGAACTTCCGACTGGAATGCGGGCGGGATTTGTTCCGCCCCGCGAAGTGAGTTGAAGTGTAGGTAATCGAATCACCGCCCCTCGATTTCAATCCCCTCCACCTCACCGAATTCACTGCCTCCAGGTTGAATCCAGGATTGAGCCCAGCCAACCTACCAATTGACAATCGCATCCATCGCTCCCATCGCTCACGAAGCATTTCATCTTCAGCCCCGAAAAAAGAAAGAGGAAAAGATTCATACGGCGGTGGTCGAACCCCATCACTTCACAATGTCTCTCCCCGCCCGCACCGCATCCATCTCCCGCAACACCAACGAGACCAAGATCCAGGTCTCGCTCTCCCTGGACGGCGGCATCCTGCCCCCCTACGAACCCAGCCAACACTTCCCCGCCCCGACCGACCCGGAGGAGGCCGAAGCCGCGAAGAAAGGCATTGTCCCGCCCAAGGATGCCGCCCACGCCACGCAGTTCACCCCGACGCAGCAGATCACCGTGAGCACGGGCATTGGGTTCCTGGATCACATGCTGCACGCGCTGGCGAAGCACTCGGGCTGGAGTTTGGCGGTCCGCGCCAAGGGGGATCTATACAGTACGTTTCTTACCGAATTGTTCCTTGAAAAGAATTGATGAACTGACGGTCTTTTTTTGCTTGCGTCATTAACAGTCGACGACCACCACACCACCGAAGACACGTTCCTCGCCGTGGGATCGGCATTCACCGAGGCTCTGGGCGCGCGGCAGTCTCTGGCCCGGTTCGGCCGCGGGGACGCTCCGCTGGACGAGGCGCTGTCGTGGGCCGTGATCGACCTGTCCAGCCGGCCGTGGGCCGTCATCAACCTGGGATTCCGGCGGGAGAAGATCGGGGACCTGAGCACGGAGATGATCACCCACGGTCTGCAGAGTTTCGCCCAGGCGGCCGGCGTGACGCTGCACGTGGGGTGCACCTACGGCGACAACGACCACCACCGGGCGGAGAGTGCGTTCAAGGCGCTGGCCGTGGCGATCCGGGCGGCGTGCACGAGACGGGTTGCAGGCGAGGTCGGCGCGGGCGATGTAGTGAGTACCAAGGGAGTTTTGTAAGACGCCCCGTTGGAATGCGAGTGGTTCAAAAATGATAGACCAAAGACATGCATGCCGTGTCATTATTGTTGTTACACCAGGGAGATAGACCTTCTAATACTATCACCCCCCACCAACCCACAACCTCATAAACTCTCAAAGACATCGAAACAACACCTCACCCCACTCCCTCTCACATACAGTCACCACCATCCAAACCTCCCTCCCCACAAAGAACACCCCCTTCTCCCCAGACCCTCAGACCCTCACCTCAGACCCCCAGAGCCTCAACAGCCCGACTCCAATAAGCCTTCCGATCATCATTAGCAGCCGTCCCCACGCAGCCGGTAATGAACGCCTCCCAGCCCGCCTGAGTGCCCTGCTGCAGCTGGCCACGCACACTGGAAGTACACTGGGTGGTGAGGAACCACGCGCCGGACCCAAAGTCATACTCCGGGACCGCGCGCAGCAGATCCAACGTGCCCGCCGCATCCCCATTGACGGCCTTGAGCGAGTCGGCGAGGGCGGGGATCGACGCCGCGTACTTGGCGTTGAAGGCGGGGGACTGCATGTTTCGAGCTATACGTATGACGTTCATCAATATACATTCTCCCTTTCCAAAACATAACCATTGGGAAAGGGAGGGAGAACACCCCCCCCCAAAAAAAAAGCTGGAAGCACTTACTGCCCTGGCCCGCCACACCCGGGTAATGATTCTTGTTGTACTTGAAATCTCCACTCTCGAACGCCATCAGGCCGATCACCGCGGCCTGCTCGGCTTTATTGGTCACCCCGTAGGTTTGGAAGGATTTAGAGATGCTGGAGGCGGCCGTGTCGGAGGTCGCACACTCGCCGGCGGCCGGGGCGTTGGCGCAGGTGTTGGACGTGGGGGCAATGGTTTGGATCTGCTCGCTGGTGATTGCCGTCGAATCCCGAGTGCACAGCTGCCCCTGGCCCGTGGGGGCGGCGTGAATCAAGAGGGGGGAGAGGAGAAGGATGCTGGTGAGGGAAAAGGTCTTCATCGTGGATGGTTTGGATGGAGGTGTGTATGTAGCAACCAAGAAAGTAGGGTTAGGGTAATGGGTGGGTAGTATGTGTACAGTATGTTTACAACGGAACTCCAAATCACTATCAAGTACGAATGAATATCGATAGAGAATCAATTCTCAACAGACAAACAGGAAAATCAAGGGGCTTAAGAATCTCTCAGAAATCTGCCTATGTCACCTCCCTCGAGCGCCCAGACTCAGAGTATGCCTGGCCATGATTGACATTCCTTCAGGATGAAGACCCCTCAGAAATATGTGGAGCAGACCCTCGTACTCTGTCAATCTTCCCCGCCAACCACGCCCTGAAGATCACTTCAGCCCAACACCCTGTGCGGCTGTGTGTCATCCTTCAACACCCACTCCCATCTTGCGCCTCATGATTGGAGTCGACCCTGAGGCGAAGTGAAATCAAGTGGGAACCTTCCTCCGTCTATAAATTGTTTTCAGTCGGCAGTGCGCTTATTCCGCCCTGCGCCACCCTCATTGGTCCATGCTGAATGGCCAAGTGTTTCACCGGTCCGTGACTGATCTCAACCCTCGTATGTACCCAACTAAATGAACGGATTCACTCTTACGTACCGCACATATAACCTCTGAATATACTCGGGCGATGCTAAAATATGCAGATCTTCATAGTAGGGTGGCGAGCCACCACAGGGTTTCATTCAGCGGTCCCAGCAGCACCAGGCATCTGTGACTGGAATTTCAAACAACTCTCTACCCAAAATCAATCGCAAGTCTATGGGTGGGGTAGGAAAAGAGTAAAAGGTGTAAAAGGGTAAACAGACAGTGAAGAATCGAAGGCGAAAGAAAGAAAAAAAGGTGTAAGACATCCAAGAAAGAAAGCCAGATACAACACACGTGCGCTGCCTTGCAGAACGCCCGCGCATAGATCAAAGTATCTTGCCAAAAACATGTACAAGGAACCCAATGCTTGGAAAGCATCTCGGCCAAACCCCATGTCTCCCTCCCGAACTCCGTACATGCACTTCAGAAACTGGACGAGATTCCCGACGAAATAGGGAGACATTAAAATGGTAGAGGAAAAGTAGGATGTCATCAAGTCCCAACGCGGAAAGACTGAAAAGGTACGCGTTGTCAGTCGAAGCAATTAATCACGACGACTGTAGAGTTCATAGGAAGTTTCCGTAACACCGTTCGCTTCTTCGTCTTCCTTGAAGCTGACCCGGCGAAGAAGAGTGGGCATCATACGACGCGACATTCTCGTCGGAGAGGGTAACCGAGAGCCCGTCACGAAAGAAGGGATCTTTGAGTAACGGTAGCGGTACTTCGAACCAAGCACCATAACCCGAACGTAGAGCCACCAGAGGGCGAACCCGACCACGGCAGCCAGAATGAAACCGAGAACGGTGAGGAACATCCAGTGCTGGCCCATCCAGAAGATCAGACGGGCATCTTTGCCATGCCAGCTGTTACCCACATGGTGAGTGAAGAAACTCCATGAGTGCTTGTTGTACTCGTCCTTCATCAAGATGCGCACACGTGCCGACTCGCTCGGAGAGGTTTGCATGTATTCCTTCCAAATCACCGAGAGAAAGAGTGGGCCGGTGGAGTACATCACGGTGATATACGGCAGAAGCCAATGGCGATCATAAGACTGCAATAGCTCGATCACGCGCAAGAAGAAGGGATGCTGTGGGACAGAACCCATGGCGTCATTGGAAATACCGGTGGGAACCGTGCGGCGCACCCAAGCAGGGTATGCGAGAAGAGGATCAAGGCGACGGTTGCATCCCTGCGACTCGGTCAATAACAGGGTCTCCAGCGACAGGAAATCATACGCACATCGTCAAGGTCAATGTAGGTGCCACCGTAGTGGGCCAGAACAAAGTATCTAATCGAGTCTGCCCGCTGAATCGGGTACTTGTAGCCA
This sequence comes from Aspergillus indologenus CBS 114.80, assembly GCA_003184685.1. Classification (NCBI taxonomy): domain Eukaryota; kingdom Fungi; phylum Ascomycota; class Eurotiomycetes; order Eurotiales; family Aspergillaceae; genus Aspergillus; species Aspergillus indologenus. The sequence goes on from KZ825573.1 coordinate 22,771, forward strand.
TCAAAGGTCTCGAGGAACCAGGGGTATTCGTTGGCGATAAACTCGCGCGACTTCTCGTTCGTCCACAGCTGTTTCGAGCAAACTTGTGTTAGTCTCAGGCCTAAATCTTCGACAATGGCAGGTGACATACAATGTACTCGTAGTCAGGGTGCAAGTCAATGCAGCTCTGCTGAGCTTCTCTCCACACCTCGGGGATCGTCTCGTTCTTGTAGGTCTGGTGAATGATTTTCGGGATGATTTGCGGCCGTTGTTCGATCAAACTGGAATTCGGCGAGGGGAGCTCGGCACGATGAATGGCGTCGGCGGAAGCATCTTCCACGAGTAGCGACAGAAGCGTGAAGACACTGCGCACCAGAAAGGTGACTATGAGGAGGTTGACGAGGAGGAAGATCAAGACACCGCGCCGCATGATGAAAGACGGAGTAGGGGGTCTGAAGGACGCCTCCTGTTTAAGGTGAATTGGGAACAATTGTCGAAACTGAGAAGCGCTGCAAGGATGCAGAATCAATTGATGCGAGTCTAGTGTATCGTAACGTCGTGTTGACGGCGGCGGGAAGGAACGAAAGGGCCGCGAGATCGATATAGCCAGACTACACCACTACCAGATAGATTTCCCCGCAGAATAAACACGGCGGCGGAGAAAGCAACGCAGTGCGGAGATAGACGAAAAACCTTATTGTCCTCGAAAACCAGGCAACATGGACGTCGAGGTCAAATCGAGTGAATGCGATGCAATGGCAATGGCAATGGAGGAGAGAGAGAAAAAAAAGTGTTGAGGTTGAAGGGAGGTCGAATTAAGGAATGGCGGCCGTGAGACTTCCTGGTAACGTTTTCCCCCTTTTCCTTTTTGAGTTACCCTAAATGGAGACCGGTCTGATGGTTGAAAGGATAAATGCTCGCACAGGTAACTAAACAAGGCAAGGACTGGCGTGAGAGTGAAGAAAGGAAAGGTAATGGAGCAGTGACCACGGGGATGGCAGGTGGTGATAGATAAAGTGGTGATTATTATTAGGTTCCCGTAGTGAACCAAGCCCCCAGTAAAGACGCTGGGATTGGGGAGCGTGGGGGGGGGGATAAATTTATTTGGGGAAAAAAGTGACGAAAAGAGGAGGCAAGAGAAGGAATTGATTGAATAGGTATGGAGGGAGGGGATCGATTGAATAGGTGGACAAATAATAAGAAAGGAGTGCGTAATTTACTGGTCCATCAACTGGGACAAAAAAGAAGGACTATGTATGTGATAGGCAGAGGGCGAAAAGAAAGCTAGGCGAGCCAAAGGAACGGACGGTGCCTTAGCAACAAAGCAGTAAGAAATAATATTTAAAGTAGAGAGTGTGGCGGGAAAAAGACAATGGATTGACTAGTTAATAGAAACGGAGGTTGTTGAGGAGAAGACGGAGAAAGCGAGCGGAAGAGAGAGAGAGAGAGAGAGAGAGCGCGCGAAGCGTCAACAACGGCCCATGGTTTAACTGGGTCTCACTGGAGAAGGGGGAGGGAGGTCCAAACAGACATCCGTCACTCAAACCAGGGGATGAATGGGTGTGTGAAAGGGGAGGAGGGGAGGGGGGCTAACAGTGGGGGAAAGGAAGAGAGAAGAGAGTGAGAGTGGACAGTGGATCCTGGACCCATCATAGAATCCTTTTTTCCTTTTTCCACCGCCTGTTGTATGGGGAAAGGTTTGCGTTGCTGCCAGTGCTAAGCCTCCGCCACTAAATCATTTTCAGCGAAGTGAGTGAGTGAGTCCGTCCGAGGTCGAGTTCCTCCCCTACTAAATTAGGATTAGACTTGGTACTACTCAGGGCTAGTACTAGACGGTCCTTAGGCTAGGAACCGTACTCGTTTAGTGGGAAGTTTCTGGGTCCTCGGGGCAATGCTGAATCCCGTCTGCCTGCTGCTTTGCCGCTGGGCGCCTGCTTGAGCTGCTGCATACATACAGACAGTACATACATCATCGCCTACTCCGTAACCTACCTACCTACATTATTGCACTGCCTACTAGGTACAGACATGACGGTTGTCCGTCAAGTTGTCACTTCCCCCAAACGACCAATCACTCAAAGTCAGGAGGCTCATTCCTGGAGGCGCACAAGACGCGTTGCCACTTGGCAGGTGGCTGTACAGACAGATCCTCGAAGAAAACTCGCCCATTCTGATCCTCAAAAGTCAACACGTTGAATAACGTTCGAGAGTTGAGTTTAGTCCAGTGCGCTAATCATTTCCAGCCTCGCCGCGGTGGAAAAGCGTGGTGCCAGATATCCACTCGTTGATTGGTGCCGCGGAAATAGGCCCCAAAAAGCACAGCCCTGAGCCATCACGGTTCGGCCAAATGATATCCCACCGCGGCGTTGGCAAACCACCCCCAGAAGAACGAACTTGGAAGAGGGAAGAGGGAGAAAACTCTTCCATTTGGGTACAGTAGACTACAGTAGTCGAATTGCTAGCTTAGAGCGAACTTCGGCCCCGGGAGACTCAGTAAGTTAAGATTAACTGTGGCTCCGCCAAATCCATCCGAGGACCGACAATTACGCGGACCTCGAAAGGTGCAAACATCCTACCCAAAAGAAACACACAGAATGCCCATGGGATTGAAAGATAAGTGTTTCCCGGGTATTGAAATGAGCTGTGCAGTAGCCAATCCTTGTAAGATCATGATTGACACTAGGAGGTGATATTAGCGGGAAACCATAGGTATCCCCTGCTCGAGCGTCAATTGTTGAATTATTGTTGGGGAGGAAACCGAATGATCTGATCTGATGATGTCTATACGCCCGGTACCTAGCCTTGTACAGTACCTGCAAGTCGGAGAGTTTGGGTGAGCAATAGTTAGTACAGATGAGGAAGCCCTAAGCCAAGAGCTAGTCTAGTCTATTGATGAATCGATCTCAATTCTGATCATTATTATTGCGACTACCTTTGAATGTTTGTCTCAATAGTCCGGAGAGCTTCGTAGGTAGGTATTTGGCAGTCAATCCAATTTCCCGCTGACTAAGACCACGACCTTTCTGTCTCAACTTCTCAATCCCTGACAAGTTCCTTACTTGGCAGATTTCAGTCCAAAGCTGCGTGTGTCGGGTCAGCATGCGGGAATGCAGTTTGATTTCGGATCTCTCAATGCTCATTGCCCCGGAGCATGCTTCCAAGGATCTAAGTTTGGAACGGAGGTAAAACACCCCCAATGCCCGGGTTGCGCATGCAGGCCTGCTGCACAAAGAAAGCCGACAGATAGAACCAATTTACCTTTCCATTGCGATTGGCTGGTGTCTCATACTGTATTCATGCAAGTCCAGACAGCTTCACTTCCTCCGACCTCGATCAGTGTGCATGCGACAAGCACCTTGTGATGGCAAGATCCTCGACATGAAAGATAGTACATCAGCGCGGATCCTATCACATGGTGACATCGCAACAAGTGAGAGGAATCGAAGATAAGAAGCGGGGCATAAACAACAACAGCAGCAGCAGCAGCAGCAGCAGGACCCTTTAGGCAGAAGGAAAACCAGGCCAGCCGATTCCAAGGTCGACGGTTGCTTGCGACAGTACGGAGACAGAGTACGGAGTACGGAGAGTACTGGTTCCAGGCTTCCCAGCCACAATGAATGTGTGGCACTACATCATCGTCTCTGTGCACGACCGTTCATCACAAGCTGAGCCTCGTTAAGTATTCCAAGGCCAGCCAACAACCGAACCAAACTCCGTCGGAACGGTTATGCATTTACGAGTACGATGCCCGGCGACCAGGCGACTTTCCCGCCGACTCGCCGACCGACTCTCTGGATTCTGGAATGGGTGGGACTCCGACTAGTGAACTGCTGCCTCCGGGCTCCACAAACCTGTGCGTGAGATTTGACAGATGGAGATTTGGGAATCAATTCGAGAGACTAGTCGAGTCGAATGGGCATCAAATTCATCGAGTACCATAGTACAGGAGGATGTATGTATCCGCGTTAGCAGCTGACCCTCCACTCATAGATACGACCTCTGGAAGATAGTGACACCTGATCATTTTGCCACTAGGGGGGACAAAATCTACTCGTCAAGAGAGGAAAAAAAGTTATCCCCAGATTTGAACCAACCTCGGCTCTCCTGCTCGACGACCCTCGACAAAACCATTTCTAAACACCGACCGAGAAAACCAAACGAAATCGCCCCGGCCCACTGGGCTTCCTTCAATGGCTTCCCCGTCGACCCACGGCTTGTCAAGGTTCCATGCTTTAAGTCAGATCCTTTCGTCCTACTCGCCGATTAGACTGTCAGACGCGTGGACAAGCAGATGGTGCCGTGGTGGATGTTGAGCTAGACCAGCTATTACCGGGGGGCTTGTTTCACCTTTTCCCTTCCAACTTTCCAAGGACATTTTCTCCGGTCGCCGGGCGGTGGATTGTCTCTGGCCGACCGCATTTGTGTCCAAGAGTCCAAGAGTCCAAGAGTCCAAGACTGTACCTTCGTACTCGTACACTGCCTGAGCAGGAATGCCAAGGTGTTCCTACAGTACTGTACAGGACACATGGACACGATCCAGGCCTCGCCCCCGAAATTCGAGATTCGAAATCTTGGCTTCATATGCAACAGAAATGAAACATCGACCCCCTTGGCTTAGTCTCTTTCTGGGAGACGGATAGATACACGGAAGTTCCCCTCCTCCCTGGACCCTGCCCCTTGCACAAGAAGCAGCGACGATCGCTTCTCCTCCTCTACGAGTAGTTTCGGAACCTCGCACGCACATCGCAGTTTAATTTCCCGATCATCCTCCCTCCCACTCATAAGTTAATATTGTACAGTACCTAATACTGTACACGATTAACTCAATTCTCATCTTCGCACGATAAACCTCTGCCTGAGGCAGGAGGAGGGACTTCACATGGTAGTTAACTAAATACTACAAGTAGTGATACAGCCCAGTACTTAACGTCGTCGGCCTCTCCCAACAACCCCGCATTCGTGTCTGGCCACAAATGACGATAGCATCATCGGACCCCCCCCCCAAACTACATAATTAAATTGCTTCCCCGGTTGTCGCCGTGGGAAACCCGGACGCCCCTTATGAAATCTGGATGCTATACCGTCGTGACGGACCAACCAGTGCAAGGGTGGCTGGGGCATTAACAAGGTAGCGAAGGATGATCACTACGTGGGCCAAGGAAGAAGGCTGGCTACGTTGGAATTGAAACCCTGACCGATTCTCGTGAAAGACCCATTGTTGTAGAGGCCAGTGTGGTGGCACATGGATGGAAGATGCGATAGGAGGGGAGAGATCCAAGCGCAGCTGCAGAGTCGACTGACTTTACCACTGTGTACTGTACATCGCAAGTCGTCGACTCGTCGGCCGTTAAGCCCACCACTGCACCATCGCTCAGGCTCCTCCCCGGTCATGCGGAGATTTTCTAACCCCCGGCATTGGGGGATCTACAGTACACGTGGGCAGGCCAGGCCGTTCAGGTTCTGACCCTGTCATGCACATACAGTAGGTAGTCTAGTAGTATCATTTACCCTCCCCCCTCCTCAGTTGCCGGAGGTTCTATTTGAGTTCGCTTCTTTCCGAAATCATATCACAACGTGATCAATGTTTGCATTACAACAGGGGTATATCCAATGTAACTCGCTAAAGAGCTCAACGTGCAGAAGAAACAAAGGCACAAAGTCCTCCGACAGACGCCTAGGTCACGGAATATCCACCGGGCATCTTCGGTTCGAAACTTTCCATTCCCCTTTTAAAAGACCACATCTTTCGCTCGACCCAGCCAGCAAATGAGTCTGATGCTTGCGCCCACGTGCGATACGTCGCCAATGCGACAGGCTGCATAACACCTCCGGCTAGTCGAACAAGAAAGCGATAGTGGCGCAAATAGCCCTTGCACCCCATCACCATACCATATCAAATGACCTCCAGACGCATCTGAGTGAGCGCCCCAACATGCAGAGATGCTGCCGTTATCGAAATGTGATGTGTATTCTGTACTTTCAAGTGCGCATGCCCCCCCGCACGTCGCGGTCTTCAACCGAGAAGTTCCTGGTTTGGAAAGAGGCGCGTGTGCTTCACAGGTAATAGGTCTCGGTCTGCGATTTTCCCCCAGCATGCATTCCACTTGCAAGTCTCAGCCTTCGACAACCGCTCATCGAATCTCAGGTGCGGCGCCGGCAGTGGCAGCGAGACCACCATTCGCATCGCCAGTCGCGGGCTCAAACAGACGGACCCACCAGGCTGGGGGATCGAAAGGCCGATGGCCACCATGCAGCGATGGGTAGACATCATTGAAGAAGTACCAGACATGTCCGACCACGACACCGCAGATTTCGTCCTTGGGCACAATTCCGTGGACGACCAGGCTGAACGCCATCAGCACCCAGGGGAGATAGGGCGCCGAGAACACCAACATCCCGAGGAAGCTCAGACGAGTGTCCGGGTTGCGACGGCTCCAGATGTAAACCAGACTCGACGAGAGGGCGCTTCCGAGGAAAGGCAGCGAGAGAAATGGCGAAAGCAAAAGAAGAGAGGCCATGGCGTAGAACAGCAGCCAGGAGAAATGGGCTGGCGACCGACCCGACGACTCTTCCAAGAGGCGCGAGTACCGCTGCAAGAAGAAGACATGGAACAGTAGATCGAGGTTCAATGGTCCAAAGTAGAGGAAAGTGGTCAGCAAGCGCCAGTACTGCGCATCACGGTTAGCTTGGGTGTCGTCACTATCACTATCACTAAACGGCAGGCAGCGGGCGCCTGCCTTTGCTCCGGACCGCGCGCAACATACCTGAGACTTTACATATACGGCGCGAAAGCTGTAGAAGAGCTGAAAGGGAGTGATGACATGGCACTGGACCAATACCGACGTGACGACGGTGGCAGCTGTCCACCAGCGTGTCACGGGAGGCATTTCATAGAACCATTGTTCAAGCGGGAACTGGCCAGCCTGCCCGCCGTTACCCCAGATGGCGGCCATTGTGTTTTGGAGTGTTTTGGAGTGGAAGGCGGAATGGATTAGCGAGATTGAGATTGCTCTATCTCTTCTCTAAGTGGATGTAGGCAAGATCAGAGTAGCAATTGACCAGAGGAGAAATTGGCACGGGAAGAGAAAGTAAAGGAATGGGATAGGATGGATCGATGGTGATGTAGGCAACTTCACTTGAACTGATAAGATTGGGAGCTGTGCTGTTGCTGTGCTGTGCTGATACTCACTAACTTACTAGCTAGCTGGCCTTTTTGCCTGAGGCCAGAGAGTCGCTACTTAGTAAGCTAGAAAGGAATAGCTTATGTCAGCTAATGACCTGACGTGACTTAGTAAGCCATGCACTCACACGCGCGCGCTTGAAGCCGAAAAGGAAACGCGGTCCCCCACGCGTCACGGAAATGCAGGTGGCTGGGATCTCCAAATCCCACCTTCATCCGATTGCATGCACTCCCTTCCATACATACAGTAATTGAACTGAGCCCATCCATCCCCCCCCAAACTTGGAATTGCAACAAAAGACTGCAAAGTCTACCAAGCAAAGCTGTCCCAGCGGTTCGTGACGGACCAAAGCTAAAAAATCAAAACAAACGGTGCAACAACAATAACAACAACATTCTTGGCTCGAGAACTTGTCTCCCCTTCCGCTCCTCTCTAGCTTGCACTCGCACGAGAAGACTCGATCCCACTCGGAGACTCACGGTCAAACCCCAGTGGTTGACCATCTGCAAGCTGCAGCAGGAGGGATTCGTGCAAATTCCCTCACATTGACGACCAATTTGTTCTTCACCCCCGAGTATACCGAATAAACACAGATTTCAACATGCCTCCTAAGACAGGGCGCGGTCGCAAGTCAATTGCTGGGCCACGGAAATCAACGGCCGCCGCCGCCGCCGCTGCTGCTGCTGCTGATGATGGTGCCGCCGCCGCTGCTGGCCCGTCGACTGCCCCAGCTGCGACTAAATCCCCCGCTGCTCGCGGGCGCAAACCCGCGGGTGTCACCAAAGGCAAGCGGCCGGCTAAAGCGCCCAGGACATCTAATGTTGAACGTACGTTTGCCCTCTTCCTCGACAGCCACCAAAATCAAGCATCTAACGGGATCCTATAGCGGGCGATCCCACCCCCACAGGTCGTCGTCGCCGGTACAGACCTGGAACGGTTGCCCTGAAGGAGATCCGCCATTACCAACGCTCATTCGACCTGCTCATCAGAAAGCTGCCATTCGCGCGACTGGTCCGCGAGGTCGCCCTGGACCTTCTCCCCGCCGAAGTCGGCTCCGAGCTGCGCTGGCAATCGCATGCGATCTTGGCCCTCCAGGAAGCCGCCGAGGCGTTCCTGGTCCATCTTTTCGAGGACACCAATCTATGCGCCATTCACGCCAAGCGCGTGACCATCATGCAGAAGGATATCCAGCTTGCGCGACGCATCCGGGGTGTCTGGGGTGGTCTGGGTTAGACGGGGATCTCTTTTCAACATGCTTGCAATCATAGGAAAAAAACAACATCCGATCTCATTTCCTTGATGTTGTCTCTTGCTATTCCATCTGCTATTGACGAAGCGAACAAGGGTTGGTTAGAGCTTATAACCCGTTTTCAGGACCACCTAGAGCATCGGAACAGAATGCCGCAGCAGTCGAGCCAAAGTTAGCAGGCTTTTGTGGAACACATCAAACCTGGAAACCGTCTTCATTTAATTCGAGCTCTCGACCTCTCACTCACCACCCCTCCAACCTTCCATGCTGGAATTTCCCGGCTCGAAGATCTCACTCTTCTCCGACTCCACCTACCGTTCGTTCCCTTTGTTCGCGAGACTCGACTTGCATCCCTGTTTCTGTTCGATCAAAACTCTCGGGGGGGTCCGGATTCTGTTGTTTTGCGTCATCGCTTTTCCTTTTCCTTACTCAGCTGGGTGTATAGGGCTTCTTGCGCGCAGGCGTACGGAGAAAAATCCAAGGTGAACGGAGTTTACAAATGCTAAATTTTTCCCATCTATCCATCTATTGATCTATCTATTGATTTGATAATCCAAGTCCGCCAGCCATCGACATGCGACGGCGACGATCTGGTATAGCGGGTGTGCTTCTATGGCTTTTCTTCCTTTTTGTATGGTGTTCCTCGTTTGTCTGGCGCGGCTGTTCTGGCTAGCTGGTTTTGAGTAATCATCTCTGGCAGCTCTAGACGGTCAGATGATCTATGTAAGAGAGGAGAAGGCGGTTTCACAAGCACTGCTGCGCATGCTGGCCTACATACATGTTCTTTGTCACTCATGCGCGTCTTGCTCTTGCGCATGCGCATGTGCATATGCATGTGTAACATAATACAATGAAGAATATCCAAACCTACTTTGTTTATGTAAACATGCTTCATTCCTAGGTATTGAGTGGCTGGTATGGGGCCGAAGGGTAGTCCTAGCATTGCGGTTCATCCTTTAGCCATATACTTTGCCTGTCTGGTGTCGTCGCGGGGGGTATGGAAGTGATCAATACTCGTAGTGGCAGTGATGCGAACTGCGACTTTGGGGGTTATTCCCCATTGATGAATTACTAGTCTATGTCATTGCAACACCCACGGCACACAGAGAACCAGAATGGGTACCAGTTAATGACAGCGAGCCCAATAGGGGAGGGGGCAAGGGGCTCTATCTTATCGCAAACAATAATACTTACTATGAGAGCATACACGCCAAATATGGGGGGCGATCGTAGAAGAAGCCCAGTAGCACGAAAATCCACCCAGTCAGAAAACCCAACCCAAGCCAACCCCTAGAAAAGGAGAAAGGACACAGAAGACGCTCTATATCAGGACAATACAATGAATGAGACATCACACACACACACACACACACTAACATATAGCCAGACTTTAAGCTCCATTAGACAGCCCGCCGTAAGGCCGTCGGTAAGCCGTTCATCACCCGATGACCTTCCTCTCTCACTCCCAAGGCTTCTTCGTTCTTGCCTTGCCGCTCCAGCGTCTCCGCGAGCATTTCGTCGGTGACGCTGACCCACAGGCGGTCGTTGGCCTTTCGGGCCATGGCGCGACCGGCCCGGGCGCTCTTCTCGGCCTGCTCGCCGACGACGCCGCGGAAGTATTTCCAGCTCATGAAAGTGAGGGTCATGCAGGTGATCTGGCTGTTGCTGATGGCTGTGGCTGATTGGAGGGCTTGTTGGAGGTGCTGTTTGGTTTGAATGGTTGATTCGGTCTGCACGGTGGCGCAGACGAGGTAATAGGCGGCTTGGATGTATTTACTGGGGCTAGAGGTACAAAAAGGTTCGACGGTGGCTAGGATGGCGGGGAGTTGGTGATGGGACGGATGAGATGGTTCGCTGAGGATGAGGACGGTGTTTAGCGCGGATAGGATCGCAAGGTCCCGGCGGGGATCGTTGCGGGCGCCTTTGCTGGTGGTGGCGGACGAGGAGTGCAGAGAGAGGGTTGGGGACTGGAACGCCCGGAGGGCTGCATCCAGATCGCCTGTCGCTTGAGCGATGGCGCCGCTCGCGTAGTCCATCATACATTTGATGGTCTCTGGAAGCTGGCCACCGAGACCTAGGGCTTCATGTCGCAGCTCGTGTAACGTTTTCGTGGCCAGATCCCAGTCGGTGCGACCGCAGGCGAGAAAGACTTGTTGGACGAGGAGACTGCAGTAGAGGGTTCGGCGCCATTCGACGCGTCTGTTTGCATTTACCACGGACTCGGTAATGTCTTGTGGCGCTTTGAAACTTCCTGCAGGCAACAGGGTCAGTGTGAGGTCAAGAGAAAGAAAGAGAATCACAAATCGCAGCCGACTAACCTTTCACCATGCGTATGCCCTCCTGGAGGAACTTCTCCGCTTTGCGTCCGTCATAGGAGTTTTTGCAGCTGAGAGTGATGGAGCTGAGGAAATAGCAGAGTGCATACAGGTCGTGCTGCGGGAGCCAATTGAAGCTCAACAATAGGGTGCCGCCCTGTACCTGGAGAATGTCCCCAGTGTCAATGGAAGAAGGACCAGCCGACTTGCCACTCAGAGGGATGGAAAAGGACCCGTCATCACGCCAGTTTGAGTCATTCAATCGCTCGTCCATCATGTCTTGCATGACTTTCAGCTTCTGAGACGATTGGTTGACGTCGTAGTCCAGGAGACTACAGCATATGTCGACAATCTGGACCAGCGTCGTCAGCTGTGGAATGTGACGAAGGTCATCGTTCAGCTGATGGCTTCGTGCTGCCGCCACTGCGCGTTGAGCCTGCTCGATCGCGTCGGACCCGGTGCCTTGCTGCAAATGTGCAAGGGCTTCTATTATCGCAGACATAGCTGAAACGGCCTTGTCGCCGTTGCGATGGGCCATGTTGGCTATTTTATGGAGGTGTTGTAGTGCTGAGACAGAATCTTGATGGGCGTGAGAAGAGAGTGAGAGCGATGCGCGAAGGAAGCGAAAGGCATATTCCCAGGCCGAATGGCGATAACTGCTGACGTTAGTAAGAATCCCTCTCAGGTTCGCCATTTAAAGACCCACGCTTCGACATCTTGTATCATGCCATCCACGGCTTTCATCGAGGCCTTCGGGTTCGTCTTGTGTAGCATCCGAGCCAAGAGATGCTGCATACTATACTTCAAATCTAACATGCGGTTCTAGTCCGGTGTAAGCTTGGATCATTCATCAACTGCTCGGATTTACCTACGCGCTCACACAAATCAATCTGGAACAGACCTTAGCCATGGCACTCAAAAAGGGTGTACAGAGGATGAATACATACGCCTTTGCTCAGTGCTGTCTCAGCCTCAAAATCATTGTCTGTTTCCTCGAAGAGGATCCGCGCATATCGTAACCGCACAAGAGCCTCAACTCGAGGTTGAAGTCTCCAGTTCTAAAGTAGGTTAACGACCATAGAGAACAAATCTCCCTCAAGCTATCCCTCATACCTTTAATACCGCCTCTAAGCATCCGAGGCCTGTTGCAACCAGTTTATAGTACTCCTCCATGTCCATCTCCCGTCTTAGCAGGGCCACCATGGTCCCATGACTGTGAGCCGCGTCGAGATACTCATCCGCCATAGCCAACAGCAACAGCTGGTAATCAGGTGTTTTGGCCGACTTCTGTGTAGAGGATTTCATCGACTGCTGCGGTGTTTGTTTGGGAGTCGGTTTTTTGGAGGACTGTCGCTGCAGCTTCTGCTGCACATCTGGTGAAGGTGCGGGGATGAGCACCTGGACGGGCTTTGCGGATGGAGCCGATGGGGTTGTGGATACGGCCTTAGTCGCAGCCACTTTAGCAGCGATGGGCGTAGCAGCAACGGGTGCAGCGATTACAGGTGATGTTGGAACAGGTGGTGCTGACACGGATGGTGCTGACACGGGTGGTGCTGACACGGGTGGTGCCGACACAGATGGCGCTGACACAGATGGTGCTGGGACTACTGGTGGATTCGATGTAGCTTGGGCATTCTCGTTGTAGGAGGCCTGATTCCCTTGGTCGGGGCTTGGATCGGCATAGTACGCGGGCTGAGCAGGGGTCGATGTGGAAAGGATCGGGGAATGTATGCTGCCAGCGGTAGTGACTGCGGGTGTCGCGTTGTACTGGGACGAGGTGTGAGAGTATCGAGGAGGTGAGGTAGCCGGAAGAGGGGGGGGTTGGAACAGTTCGGACGGATTCACATATTGTGGTTGCTGCTGCTGCTGCTGCTGCTGCTGCTGCTGCTGCGACTGCTGCTGTGGTTGTTGCTGCTGTGGTTGCTGCGGGGCGTAGGGTTGAGTGTAGGTAGGATAGGCCGGGATCATAACCTGAGGGTAGACGATTTGTTTGCCATACTGATATGGCGAAGCAGTCGTGTTGACATTGTTATTGTAAAGGAGCTGCTGCGGGTGGATGGTCTGCTGGTGATGGTGCGGGAGATTGGGGGGTTGTTGCATGTATTGCGAAGGATATTGGCCGTTGTGGGGTGGTGGGTAGCTCATCGCCCCAGGACGCAGAAGATGCTCATTTATCTACTGCGCTCTGGTAGTCCCGATTGAAAGCAAGCTGTGCTGAGAAAAGAAAACTGGAAGTTGGGGATTCTTTTTGCGCGGTCACTATGCTTTCGGTCCTGGTCTTCTTGAACAATCGCGCGGTCATTTCCGTTTCCGCGTCGGGTTCGGATAAACCTCCCCACGCGGTCCGCTCAGTCAGGCAGGTCAGGTGAGGGACTCAGGGAGCGATTCGACCCCTGGGAGGAATTGGACTTAAAATACATCAACTTCGTTAATAGTGTCTGTTCAAATTCAGCTGTTTACATGAACAAATAACTGCGGACAAGTTCGCAGACAGCCCAAAGGAAGATATATAGTAATATAGTATAGCAGCCCTGTTCCTCCTACCCAACTCCCGCAGACCTTGACTCAAAAAAACCACCTGCAACACCATACAGTGGCTGTGCACATCATCAAGTATACCCCGAACCACGCCCAGCGCCATTCATTCTAGGGGCGCATTCGCCATCTTCTATATCATGTTGATTGAAGAGTATAACTGGTTGAGCGACTGGTCTTGCATCGCAGGCTCAAGTATGTTCATCCCCAAAGTCGGGGCTTCTTCCAGAGGAGGATGTTCTCGAATAGTCCAAGGACACATCTCACTGCAATTGGTAGCATCGAACAAATTCTCCGCCGGGTGAATCCGCTGAGAAGCCCATGCCTGATCGGGGACCAGACTAGTGCCTCCAAGGCACCTTTCGGTCCAAAAATGGTAGGTGGCCTTGTCAGTCGCCTCATCTATCCGACACGGCTGTTTGCGAGGACACCTCAAAGAGGCATTGCAGGTGTTGCAGATTGATATCCGCTTGCACGAGGCGCAGTGACTGTCATAGAGACGACAGATGGTGCTTTGACAGACACTGGATAACCACAAGTCGACTGATCGGTGAGCACATCCGAAGCGAGGTGTGATGTGTTCTTCTCTGCCAAGCTGGCCAGTTCCTGTTGTCATATGATACTCTGTATGTATCCTCAACAAGTCGTCTTGGTCCAGCTCAGGATATATCGCAATCTCAAGCTGCGTTGATCCGTAGTTTTCCTTGCAGGAGTGCCAGCAAAAGCGCTGCTGCTGAATGCCGCTCCCGAACTGCAGGGTAAGGGCGTCGACTGATCTCTGTCGAGTCTTCAGAAGCTGTACGAGATCCGTCTTGTCCTGGAAAGTGAGCTTCTTGCATGGGCATAGATCCACGATGCCCGCCGAGTTACCCAAGTTGCATGCTCGGTCATCGGACTTTCGTCTCAGCTCACGTGGAGGGAACGAGCTCCGTAAATGTAGTTTTAGGCATTTCGAGCAGGCACGCCAGCGGCCGTCTTCCAGCAGATTGATAAATTGCCACCGTGGAGTGACGAAATTGTGACCATTTCGGTAGTGGTGAAAAAGTGGTGCGAAGTCGCGATTGAAGTGGAGAGCTTTGGCTCCCAGGATCGCCCCGGATATCGCGTAGAGTCGCTTGCATGTCAGCGCTAGACAAGCCTCGGGTATTACCGATAGATGGGAAATGATCGCCAATAGTAGTTCGGTTGGCAGTTCGAGAAGGAAGCATCGCCCACTAGAATCGAAACCCCTACCCTTTCCTGCGGGTTGGCTCCGCGTCCACCGATTCATTTTGGCGATGATCTTCAGTTTTTCGGCAGCGCGACGTAAGCTATATGCCATATCGATCGGGACACTGGGCCCTAAATCCTGGATCGCCGCGGCCAGGAATGATTTGTTGAATGGCTCCCAGCTGAGGCGCTTATTTCTTCTGGTTTGATTCTCTGTTGAAATCCTACAAAAGCTCATCGGTGAAGAAAGAGCGAGCCTGTTTTCTGCTGGCTCACGGGCATCATGATGTACGAGAAGTAGAAGATATAGTATCAAGCGGACCACATGACGAAAGGAATCAAAACCAGAGAGAGACACAAGAAGGAGAGCCTCTTGACCTTGAAGTAGTTCACACGCAAGGCTGTCGATTCGCACGCAAACGGAGCACGCGCCAGGGTCACAGTGGAAGAAGCAATCAAGCTTCCATGCGACAAGATCCTGTGTCGGCGCAGGGAGAAGAGGGCAGCTCTACCCAAGGCCGCATCGAACCAGAGGGGAGTTCCGAATCCAAATCATGGTAAATTTCTGAGTGGAAAGCCACCCAACTGCGACCAGGCGCGGAGAGTCTATGATGCTATTCCACCGAACTCTATACTAAACTTCCGCATCCGGGGCTGGCTTACCGGATCGAGAAGCTTAAAAGTGCCGAACCACCTGCAACCCTCACCCTGCCCGGTGAGAATGCTGCTATGTCTTTGGAAATAGGAGAAGTGTAGCACAGCCCACAGTCCACAGGGAATGGGGGTGGGAGATTTGGGGGATGACAGAAAAGAAGTGATGAGCAATGCGACTGAGAGTAGAAGAGCCGATGGGGGGGGAGTTTGTCCAAATGACGTCTTTCTGCATTTCCTCATGATCTCCACTCAGAGTGACTAACCATAGTGGGTTAGACCCATTGAGTCAGCAACCGCGCTGACTGATCGGCACGATAAGGCCACTGATAAGATGAATGCTTAGTGATGTTGCTCCTT
Source organism: Aspergillus indologenus CBS 114.80 (assembly GCA_003184685.1). Lineage (NCBI taxonomy): Eukaryota > Fungi > Ascomycota > Eurotiomycetes > Eurotiales > Aspergillaceae > Aspergillus > Aspergillus indologenus. The sequence continues at coordinate 38,250 of KZ825573.1, forward strand.
TTGGCAATCAAGCCGAGGCTCTCGAAGAAAAAGAAGAAGAAATTCATGTGAGGTGACGACAGCCTCTGGAATGCAAGTACTTCCTCACTTGGAGAGGACTTGGAGAAGACTTTGTCAATCATCAATTATACAGGATTTGCAAGTGCAATTGCTGCAGGTTTAGAGTGATCTCTCAGGCTTGGGTAAACGAACAACTTCCCCTCCCGGTGGTTTACAAGTAGAATATGGGGACCCGTGGGATTGAGGCCGAAAATGATCGCGTTAAAGGCCAGAAACAGCTCCTGTCCTGATATTGGCGCTCGACTTGCACAAATGTTCCCCTTGTTTCCACTGGCGACCAAAACGACGCCGAAAATGGCTCCCAGTCAGCTGTGGAATTTAAGTCACTTCCCTTTTCGCCCGGTCCGATTGAGCGACTATACAAAGATGCTTCGCCTTCCCTCCCCTCCTGCGTGCTTGCAACTCCCATTCTCTCATCATCGTTACCCACGCCTCGAGACGACCTCGACTTTGTCATTTCCCACAACATAAGTTTCCCACCACAATCTTTGTTCAGCACACCTCCATGGCACCTGCGCTTGTACATCCGGCTCAAACCGATGAGCACAAATACTAAACCGATCCTATTCTTCGCGAAAAAAAACTCGAGCCAGACTGGAATATTTTCGCAGTCTTGGATGGCTCCCTCCAAATTTCAAGCCAAAGACGCTGTTAGGTATTTGCTGTTATTGAACGCTACTGGCGAAAGTAAATGTATAATTACTCAAAATAAGCCTGGTAATTGGGAAATAACAAAAAAAAAAACTAGATTTTGCATTCAATCGAACGAGGACTACGTGGATTATCTTCCTTTGGAAGATCAGACGATTTACATGAATTTCTTTGAGTGGATATCGGAAGTGTTCGAATAATAGTAATAATTCGAGTAATGATGCTATAACTAATTCAGGCCGATCGTTTATAAAGGCATCCCCCGAGACTTCATGAAGCTGTTGATTGATAGATCATTTTTGCCAAGCATATATACGCGCTTTGCAGTACACCCTCGAGCGCAAGATCACTTGATCTGGTGAAATTCGGCATCTTCGCCCTCGGCGCCTTTTCAGCGACCAAAACAATTCGAATACGCTCAACTCTACGGAGTACCTCAAAAGACATGCCGTACTCTCTTTGATATTCAGATTACCATCCCAACAGACGCTCTTCTTCTTCCCGCAGACTATGTTCTCGTCGCTTCGACGATCTCTCCCCCAGCTAGGGCGGAGATGGAAACCCCTCGATTTCTCCAACCCCAACTTCATCCGGATACCCGAGTGGCACAAGATTGAAGAGGAGAATCTCCCAGACTATACCGCTTCGCAGTATTATCCAACTCGGATCGGAGAAGTCATCAAGGAGCGGTATCAAATCATCGGTAAATTGGGATTTGGGTCTACCTCAACTGTGTGGCTTGCACGGGACATGGAGTGAGATTTCTCATGATTTTATAACTCGGCTTATCAAAGATACTTATGCACCAATATTATAGTGACCGGCGTTATGTTATGCTCAAAATCTTCGTCCAGGCTTCGTCTATGGGCCAACAAGTGGATAATGAGCTCAATATGTATAAATACATGGAGCAGTCTCCAACGACCCATCCTGGTCGCGACGTGATAAGAACGTTACTTGATACATTTTACATCGACGGACCTCAGGACAAGCATCGATGCCTTGTGCATCACCCGTTATGGGAGAGTGTTTTGGCTTTCTTACGCCGCAACCCGGTAGAGAGACTACCCTCACCAGTCATCGCAGTCGTTCTTCATCGCCTATTTCTAGCACTGGATTTTCTTCATACAGAGTGCCACATTGCACACTGTGGTTCGTGACCCCGTTTATCACCTCCGGCCTTTATACTTTGCTTACTCATTTCCCCATTAGATATCAAGGCTGATAACATCATGTTCGGAATCAAGGATGATTCAGTCTTCACTGACTTTGAAGAATACGAACTTCAAAAACCTGTTCCGAGGAAAGAGGTAGACGCAGACGGGAGAACAATCTACATGTCCCAGGAACTCACAATACCCAAACAAGTCAGCTCCCCAATCCTTTGCGATTTTGGTTCAGCCAGACACGGTGATCAATACCACTCGGTATTCATTCAACCTCAGATCTACCGAGCACCTGAGGTGATTTTGGGCGTTCCATGGACGTTTAGCGCCGATATATGGAATGTGGGATGCATGGTAAGACTAACAGCTAGATCAAACTCCGAGAATCGCTAATAGCCATGTTATAGATTTGGGATATATACGAAGGCGGTTCCTTGTTCACAGGCCAAGACCCCGAGTTTGAAAGATACCGGAGCCGAGCCCATCTTGCCGAGATAATCAATCTTCTCGGCCCCCCGCCTCCTAGCCTTCTTACCCAAGGGGAGCTGAAAGACAAATTCTTTTCGAGTGAAGGCAAGTTTCTTATTCTCACGGTACATGGTGAATATTCGGCATCCAGGTCCGCTAACTAGGTCACTCCAGGCAATTTTCTGAATCCGGATTTACTGACGGGTTTAGTACCGCTTGAACAGAGGGAAACTACTCTCGCCGGAGAAGCGGAGAGAGAATCTTTTCTGCGTTTTATGCGCAAAATGCTACAATGGGAACCCGGTAAGCGTAGCTCAGCCAAGGAGCTAGCGGAAGACGAATGGATACATAGCCATATGTAAATCAATGTAAACATAGCTATATCTAGATTTATTCTTCTTGCCTTTCCATCTCATCGTTTTAGGGCAACAGTGTGTGACAGCGCGTGTCATCAGTAATTTTTGCAGTAACTCCGGGGAGCTGGTAGATTGTCTCCAGCCAATGGAGAAGACATAGCCTCTACTTTAGAGAATTCCATAGATCAAATTTCATGACTACTACCTAGTAAAGAGTTGACAGGGCAGCCTAATCGAGTTGCTTTTTATACACGGGCACAGAGAGGTTGTCCAATCATTCAATCGTTCTAGGCCCAACCGCATTGGGGCGCTAAACTGAAAAAGGCAAAAAGGCAAAACTAACCGGATCTAGTAATTCACAGCTCCGCCGTTTACAGTTTACATTTCGCACCTCATGTTTCGCCGGTGCCTCGGAGTCTAGCCCCTTCTACCGTCCGTCATGTCGCCTGTTGACATCTCCCCCATTAGCGTCCTGAGCACATTATCGATCCCTCTTCTTTTCTCGGGTCTGCTAGCCATGGGCTTACTTTCCTGGGCTCGCCCACGTGGTCGGGTCTCCTTCTACAGCGCCAAAGACAATAACCTCATCCTGACCCGGAAAAGTGGCAAGTCTGGTGCCAAGGAGCAAGTAGCGCTGGCAGATCTTTGTCGCACAGCCACACCAGCAACCTGCGATCTCAATCCATTCCTCTTCAATGGTCACCTTCAGACCGCCTGGACTGCAGTCAAGTATGATAGCGTTCCGGTTTACTACAAGAGATGGATGTTCGAGGCGGACAACCAGATGTTCGATGGGCATTTTGCGGTGGATTTCGTCGTAGACCCCTACGAGCCGTCCAAGGATGACCAGACCTCTGACCCAGAGAGAAAGTATACTCTGCCTGAGGGACTACCGGAGAGGACCTCATTCTTTACCGAAGACGAATTCACGGCGCTTCCATCGGACGATACCAAGCCGATGCTGGTTGTTCTGCACGGCCTGAGCGGCGGATCACATGAGGTATACCTGCGCCATGTGGTTGCGCCTCTGATCCAGGACAAATCGTGGGAAGCGTGCGTTATCAACTCCCGGGGCTGTTCGCAAACCAAGATCACCACCAACATACTCTACAATGCCCGCGCCACGTGGGATGTCCGTCAGGCTGTCAAATGGCTACGGAAGACATTCCCGAATCGGCCCCTTTTCGGAATCGGCTTCTCCTTGGGCGCAAATATCCTCACTAACGTGAGTCCTAAACACGTGCTTTCTCTGGGATCAGCAACTAATGCATTGGTTATAGTACCTGGGCGAAGAGGGGGATGCCTGCCAATTGAAAGCAGCCGTGCTTTGTGCTAGCCCCTGGAATCTGGAGGTCAGCTCGGAATACTTGAAGAGCAGCTTGCTGGGACTTCAGGTATACAGCAAGGTGATGGGATCGAGCATGAAGAAGCTTTTCGAGCAGTAAGTGATGGGACCCCAACTCGTCTGTCACCTATCGCACTAACTAACGATGCCAGGCATGTGGAGTCGGTCGCCTTGAATCCACTGGTCAACGTCGAAGAAATCAGGAATGTCACTTATTTGCACGAATTTGACCGGTAATGGACTGTCCTGGGCAGACTTGCATTTCAACTGCTGACGCCATACTTTAGAGCGCTGCAATGCCCTGCATGGGGCTACCCTACCGAAGGTGCTTACTATCGGGATGCCTCTTCCATCGACTCTATGCTTGGCATTAAGATTCCTTTCTTCGTAATCCAGGCCGAAGATGACCCGGTAAGCTGCACCCTTGACGTTCGAGCTGCTTTCATGTGCTGACAGCCGAGTAGATTGCTTGCGCCAAGGCTCTGCCATATGGGGAAATCGCCAGAACCCCGTATGGTGTCATGGCGACCACCTCGTGGGGAGGCCATCTCGGCTGGTTCGAGTTTGGTGGTGACAGGTGGTTTGTCAAGCCGGTACGTTGTTCGCCTTGACTTTTGTTGTTTCAGCCTATTGACTATTCAAGGTGTCCAATTTCCTTAACATCATGGCCAAGGAAGTGGATCACACCATTCCAGGCGAGGTTGAGCACCCCGATCGCCTACCACCTTACATTGCGCGACCTGCGCAAGACAGCGATAAGACGGTTAAACCGCTTTTCGGCCCTGTGCGGCGCAAGCTAGATATCAAGATCGTGCCCTCTTCACCCTAGAGACGCATCATGTGCGAGTACTTCTCGCGGATCCGGAGCGCCGTATACATTAGAAGTTGGCGGGGGGTGTTCATCATGAATGCATGCAATTGTTTTGGCAGGATATAGACCGTTGAAACGCCAGAGACCCATCTAGATACATAGACCTGATATAGACAGCATTACTTTTAAACAGAATGAAACAAAATCAAGCAAATGCGACGCTCTTTCTCTTGCCCTTCGATTTGGACGACTTGTCGGGTACGGAGGCCGCTTTGTCGGCTTTAGGGCCGCCCTTGTGCTTCTTATTGCGAATCGATTGTTTTACCTCTTCCTGTTCCCCGCATCCTTTGTTAGTAACTTCCAAACACAAACACATCTCTACCACGATCGCAAGATACGTACCAGCTTGTTCTTCTTCTCCGCGTGCCTGGCCTCAGCCTCCTTCCTCTTCGCCTCGCGGATCTCCTCCAATTGCCGGGCCTTCATCAGCTTCGACTCGATCTGACCCTCCCGGTCGGCATTAACCATGGCAAGAATCGTCATCATTCCCTCCTGCAAGAAGCGACCAAAGATCAGCAAAGAAGTCCAGTCTACCGTCCCTCCGATCCGATCACAGATCCCCGTGTAGGGTTAAGAATCACATACCGCATCGTCCACGAAAGTTTTGCCCTTCTTCTTGCCCCTGGGCTTCACCACCCCAACGGGCGTGATCATGTTCAACTGAGGCAGGTCCAGCTCCTTCTCGGTGTATTCCCTCTTCTTCGTCTTCTTCAGCAGGCTGGATTCCGTGCGCGCTTTCGACTTGACTTCCTTGGGCGGCGGGCGCTTGACGTTCTTCTTGCTCACTTTCGTACCGGACGAGAGAGGCTTGCTCTTGGCGTCTCCCTTGGTCGAGGAAGGGCCCTTGCCCTTGGCCGAGGACTTTGTCGGGGCCATCTTGTGGTCTTGTTCTTATTTCTGGAAACAAAAAAAAAGAAGAAAAAGATATAAGAACACCGGAGTGTTGATGCGGGTGGTGGGTAGAAAATTCGAAAAGGAAAAATGCGGGCGATGGGAACTTTCAAGTCCACGAAGACAATAGCGGCACAGGTTCCTCGAAATGACCTGCGTATATCTCCTTGACACAGAGACAAACGATCGGATCTTTGGAGAATTTCAACGCGATCCAAATGAATGAAGATCAGAAAACAATCCCCTCTGACCCCCAAGCTTTGCGCCCGCGAAAAAAGAATAATTTTTTGAAAGAGGCAGGCGGTGAGGTGGGGACGGCGGCAGCCTCCAGAACCAGATCCCCATTCGATCTCCTCCCAATCCCGTCAACGCTAAACTCCCAAGGCATTCCGTCCCGAGCAGAACAGAGAAACTTACCCACTCTCCTCTATCTCTTTGCCAAACCTCGGAGCCTCAAGGCTGTGCTCATCAATTGCCTCAATCCTCAATTGTCAAGATGACCATCAACCCTACGTTCCTCGCTCAGCGCACTCGCTCCTGTACGTGAACTCACCAAACCACAAACCACCCTTCCTCCCCCCTCCGATCCACCGGTGGTCCGGCGCTCTTAGAAATTGGCGCGACGTCAATGGCCGGAACTCACAGGCTGACCTTGAAAAACCCGTGTATAGCTGCCAACCTGGCCGAGGCGAAGCGTCGTGTTATCCGGTCCTACAGAGAATGGCTTAGAGCGGTTAGTCTTCGACACTCTTGGAATATTTGATGCATTTCGCAATTGCTGGTTTTTGTTGTTGTCGTCGTCGTCTCTTGTCACCGTTGACTGGAGGGAGGGAGCTCTTTCGCCAGGGCGCGCAGAAGAGCCCCGCGGGGGAACGCGAGACGAGCAACTTCACCACGAGAACATACTCAAGATCAACCCCCCCGAGCTGACAATTGATATGATGTGATGTGTCTTCGCTTAGTCCCCCGAGATCCAGACTATGTACTCCCTGGACATGCCCGTTTCCGCTATCCGGACGAAGATTCGCCAGGAGTTCGAGAAGCACCGTTACGTCAGCCAATTGAATGTGATCGACGTGCTGTTGTACCAGAGCCACGCCGAATTCCAGGTGAGTTTGGCCTTTGCTGTCTTTTCTATGTGGTCAATGCGATAGGATATGTGGGTTTGGGGTTGGAGGTTCGGGGTTTATGCGGCATGTTAAAATTGAATCGGAGAGCTTGAATAGCTCATCACTTCCATGCAATATATACCCCCCCCCCCCCCTCACCTCCACGACTCTGGCACGTCGCATTCACATACACCAATAACCAAATCAACTAACCTTGGTCTTCATGGCAGGAAACCCTCAACTACTGGAAGCAGCTGTCGCACGTGATGAAGTACTTCCGGCCGGAGGAGGAGCCCGGTGCTCGCCTCCCCCCCAACTTCATCTCCGGCTTCTTGGAAGGCCGCAATTAATTTCATGTTTCCCCTTTTCCCTTCAAATCATCCCGCAGCATTGAAAGTCTTTTTTCTACTTTTATTCCTTCTAGTTATGAGAACAACCCTGGGCTTAGACCCGTGAGCTGATAGATCCGGGTAGAGGGTATGAGTGTGCGCTCTATGTAAATATGGTGTTGTTGTTAGATTAAGCAATGGACTCGTGTATCACGTCGTTCTGTGTGTCGCTTGTCCGGGACTAGCTGTGGAGGTGCTCTTCACATGACGTAAAGATTCATTAAGGCTAGCCATATCACCTACCACATGCGTGACTTTGAATCGGGCAACTTCTACAAGTACAAGCGTGAGAGAGAAGAGGTATATCAAGAAAGGCGGCAAGAAGCTACATACCATCTGCACCATGCACTACCACATAGAGTCCAGGCCAGATACCGCATGACCAACATAGACAGCAAGCTCAGTCCACATTGACTCGTCTATAATAACTCAACGCAGTCCCTTGAACTCAAGCACCCCGAACCCACTCATGGTAAACTAGGTGCTATGTACTGTACCGTCCAAGCCAGAAAACACACCGCTCAATGCACACACACAGTAGAAGGCTCAATCACGTAGAAAATGTTGGGTCATTATGACAACCGAAATCGAAACTTTTCTCTAAATACAACGCCAAGATGAAGACCAACTGATCCCAAAGGAAAAACACTAGAAAACAAAACGAAGAGAACCTACGACTGCATCCGATCCACCTTGGACGCATTGAACTCATCGCGCGCAACAGTGAACTTGTCCGTGACGACATCGCACAGGTCCATCAGGGTATCCAGGCCCTTCTCCAGGGCTTCGACGGCCGTTGTTGAATCTGGACTATCGGTTAGTTTTCTTCTCCCCAATTGCAGTATAACGCCGAATTGGCCCGATCCCTTGGATCTCCGGAACACAAGGCTCGGGGAGAGAATTGCGTACCATAAGTCTGAATTCTCAGGTTCATCTTCGTCTCTGAGGGATGGGGGATGGTATACCCGCAGAATTCGACTTGGGGGCTGGTTTTCAAATGTTAGCCGATTCCATCCATTTACATTCCCTCGCCTAGAGCCCTTCAAGACCAGATCAAGGAACAGATCCAGGATGGGTGGGTGGGATCAAGTGGATCTCACTTCTTCATGATCGCGTATCGTAGCGCATTGCCCAGGGTGTGTCCCTCTCCGTCGAATTGAAATGATGCGGCGGTTTCGGTGGCTCCGGGTAACTTTTCACAGGAAGAGTTAGAGATTGCGTTGTGCGGAATCAGAGGCTGGAGTGGAAAGAGGTCAGGGTGGGACGTACGACGACGATGCGCTTATCTTCCAACTCGAGGACGTCGTCCTGCTCGTGCTGCTGCTCCGGGGCGGCGTCCATCATGGACTGGTCGTTTTCTTGGTCGACGGAGCCGGGCATTTTGGATTTCGGGGTGGGATGGGGATGTGACTGGTGGAAGTTTTTTGGGTGAAGTTGAGGAGGTATTACTGGAGGGACTGTTAGATATTGAATCGTCGACAGGAATGGGAGGGTGTTCTGGATTGCGCTGCTTTTGAAGGGCTGAGTTGATAGGCATACCTCTCTCTCTCTCTCTCTTTCTGGGTAGAGGTGAAGCGGGGTATGGACAGTGGGTTGTGCGCGTGGGGAGTGGGAGGTTGCGCTGGATGTCAGGGACTCTCACGGAGAAGGCCCTAGTAGCAAGAAGAAGCAGGCAGGACCAACGGTCACAAGGAATCGAGAAATTGCTAGGAGGATTTGCTATTGCGATGGCTATCGGCGCGGCGGAGAGAAAAATGCAAAAAATCGGTTTTATCGATGGCTGACCGCCTTGGGATGGGAGGAATGTTGCATCACCGCCTTCTGTGTTTGTAAAGCTTATTCTGAGAGAGCTATGCTCTTGCATTGAGGTAATTTATGTTCTATGAAATCGGTCTAGGGTGCTTGTAATGGTGATGGAGCTTTGCCAACTATCAATGACTGTTGTATTGCTATTGATCTGGATGATGGGGCATGAGCTCAGAGACTACTAGGTAGGCTTTCCCTTCCACGCTTGATTATCGTGTCATTGCAGAAGATGCGAATTGAGGAGTATGTAATTGAATCATCGCCTGAGGAGGATAAATCCCATAACTATTCCTGCTCTGAGTAGCATGCCTTTGTGGGTATGGGATGGGTCACTACTTCCAGATCATGCAGCTCTTGCCTGGTGATTGCACATTTTGAGAAGGACCATGCAGTAGCATACTATCCACGTTGAACGGTTTACAAGGCTCTTCAATATAGCAGCGAGCTGGAGCTATCTGTTGCATAGAACATCAACTTCCACAGTGACTTCGAGCCTGGAAGTGACGGGTGAAGACAGTCAGCAGAGCAAGTATAGTTGGCCAATGATATGATCCTGACCGTTCAAATTTGAATGCTACTATTCTTGACAGCTTCTTATTGGGATCGGCCAGGAACCATACCGCTTGACTCAGACCACCCTGCCCACTGTCCACATGGGAGGATTAATATTAGCAACAGGACCGTGCAGACGGGCGACGTTGGGACTAGAATCTGCGCGGCGCAAATGCGAACGGAGAGTCTCGTGTTGATAACAGCAACCGGCGGTGCAAGATTGGAAAGACCAGGTAATTTGATATTGAAGCTCTATTTGTTGCCGTGCTCAAGTAGCCATTGGTAAGGTGAAGAAAGGGGTCCATCGTATATATGCATGGAATTGAAGCACACTTGCCCAAAAGCACGGCATCAATGCAGCATAACCGGTTTTGGTATTGCTTGGCGACGGTTTCAGTTCTCGAGCATGTTTAGAACCTGTACTGTACCCGTGCTTCAGCGAAGAGAACAGTATCACTTCTCGACAGTATATGATATTGGAACAGTACTCCGTAGTAGATTTTGAATGTTGGTGCCGAGATCGACCTGGATAATGGACTTCTGACGTTTAAACGAGCCAACAGCCGACGGAGAGTAAATTTGGTTGGCCACACGCAGTGTGTGTCGTATGAGCGAGCCGACGACTGTATTCAAACTTCAATCGGCCCCTCATTCTCCAAGCAAAATGAAACAAGCATCATTCCGAAGACGAGGATGTCCCACGGCACGCCAAAGCTACTATCGATGCGACTCGACCCATACTCCTTTACCGGAAGTGGTTTCTCGACCTGATTTGCAAGGTGGACAAGACACGTGGGACCCGCCCCATACTAATTTGTGTGATCCGCAGGTACTGTACAGTATACTCCATCGAGTTCATCCAGGCTTTGGATGATGCTGAACGTTGACGGCCCTTGATACTTGATCATAATGTACCGGTACAGTCGCTTAATGTCACTCCATGATTGGCTATCATACTCGGAGTTAGTAAACGACATTCATCGCAATTCCAACGGACTACTAGTGTTCATACACAGTACTTACTACTAGGTACGGATGACCAATCTGTCCCGGCAGTTGTGAGAAAGTGGCCCCATCATCATTTCGCTCCTCTCTCCTTCTCCGTGCATCGCGGAAATGAGGGGTGGAGCAATAATCAATATGTGCTACACTACTCCGTATTTCCCGTGAGATGGAATTGATACGCTCCGACGGATAGTTTCAGGCAACATCAGTTGCACCATTGCCGGAATAAAAACAAAAACAAAAACAAAACAACGATTCCGTAGCATCATCAGGTACGTTGAGGGGAAGAAGAGGAGGGGTTGGCTCGGTTCCATGCAAATACTCATCCTCTATTTCGACTCAGCATCTACTAGGGGGAAAAGGGTCCATTCTATGTATCTTGTTCGTTCTTTTCCGTAATCCGTACAACAACCCCCGAAATCGTCCCGGGAGTCACTTAAGTGGTGTTTGTCCCCCCGAGCCCAAGTGCAACGGTAACAGGGGTTGATGGATCCATTGCAGTAGTTCTTATAGTTCGCTGCATGTCTAGCATTGGTGCATGATCCCACCAGTAGGCAGGAAACCTTCTCCCACCACCGGAGTCGACCCATTAATCTCTTCATGATTAGCATGGTAAACAAAAATCATTGCTAGTCAAGAACAATTTCGGAGTACAGTACTAGATCAATGGTGTTGTCGGGCTCTGGACTCACTTTGGATCCTATACTAATTTCGCTTCGCACTAGATCCTAAAGAGGAGATCACATCTCGTCTCGACACACTGAACCACTCCAATAACTCAATCAATTAATTTAAAAGTCGATTGCCGCGTTCCTTAGACCTGCGCTATCTGAACGAGACAGTATCGCAGTTTTGTATTGCAGGAAGCGAGCTAATCGCAGTGACAGGCTTGAAGCTGGTCCGTGTCTTGAGCCGTTTCCAAATCGGGTTATATGCTTGGTGAGAATCTCCGAACAGCGTCCACGAGCTATAACTACATATTGCACTCGGAGCGGAATATAACAGACTCGTGCGAGATCGCCGGTCGACCCGGGAGGGTGACAGGCTCGCTCTAGACAATGGTTGTTGCGGTTGGGGGCAACAAGGGCTGAATCCTCTCATAGATTAGATGATCCCCTGCATGCAACAGTCCCGAGTCAGTATCTCACCCTCCCTGTTCTGAATTCATGAGCGCAGCTGCTATCGGCCAAAAACATAGGTGGATATGCCTAGACAATACGTAAAGCAACGCCTACATAAAGTCTGGATCAGGCTCTTTTTCTACGCAATGACACGCATCCTCCTACGTACTCGAGTATTATTTGTGTCTTGTCCAGATGGTCATCCAGTTGTGGTCGATTGACACTTTGACCCGCTTCGGGTTATGACAAGGACAAGAGCCGATCGCGGGATGATCGATCGATGCACCGTGGGAAAAAAAAAGGGCTGGCGTTCATGAGAAACCCCTAGCCACCTGTTTCTGGCTTATTGTTTGTGCAGTTTCGAAGGGTCAAGAGGAAGCGAACGTGGGGAAATGTGAGATGTCATGTTCGGGTAAATTTCCTGGGTTGAATAGAACCCCATTATTGTCTATTCTGCTGCTGCTGCTGCTGCTGCTGCCACCATCCAAATTTGAAAATCAGAGGAGAGGAGGCTGAGGGGGGCCATGACCCATCCATCTGACAGAAAGTGGGTTCGGTTGGGGCCAGGGCCAGGGGACACTAACTCACTATTGTTTCCACCAGTTTGGCGCCAGTAGGTTTTGGTGATGGTGAGGGAGGCTGGCGTCGCAGGTGGTCTGGGTTTGCCACCCAGGGGGTGGAGAGGGTGGAGGACGGAGGTGGGAGGGAGGAAATTCCAACTGGGTCATGGTTCGTGGCCGTGATGAAGCTCGGATGCTCGTTCCCTTGACTGTTTCCAGACTTTCAGGTATGTTTTGTGCGGTAGTCAGGACTCAGGACAAAGAAGAGAACTCAGATCGTACTGTACTTTTGTGACTGTGTATGACACTTGTTAGCCCAGGAATGATCAATGCTCTGTAGCATAAGCAGCAGTCTCAGCTGTTCTTTATTGTAGTTCCCAGCTTATCAGCAGTTCTCTTGTTTGTTCAGGTCGGAAGCCGGATGGGAGGGGGTCACACTGGGTTGGTTGGTTGGTTGGTTGGTTGGTTGGTTGGTTAGTTCACAGTTAGTCCGCGGGGTTAGTCAGCGTTTCGCTGATAGTCCCCTAGCTATGCTGTATGTGCTGTACCTGGCCATCATTTATTCATGAGATTCTACGGAGTACATTTCTCCATCTTCTCAGTCAGTGTCAACTACAGTATCTACTACAGTATCTACTACAGTATAGAACTGTCTCCCACTACCTGTTTACTGACCTAACTACCTTATAAGTACAAAAAATCCAGAGCAGTAAAAGGTCCCGAGGGGAGTGATTACTGCCAATTGTCACAAGTGTGTCACATCTTCGGCGACAAGCCCTGGGCGGAAACAAACCATGTCTCAGCTGGTGCCAATCAGATGAAATCCTCTCCACTTGGTCTGAGCATCCAGGAGGGATTATTAGGAATTATCCCCGTTCATCAATGGCTACTTGCCTTTACTGCTTACCATTCTGGATGCCTCCCAGCCGGTTTTTTTTTTTCTTTTTTTTTCTGTGTTTTGTTTCTCCTCCTTCCTCTGTTTCTCCCCCCTTCTCTCTTTGCTGTTCATAGAAATGAGATAGATAGATTGTTACATAGTGTAGGACCCGATAATGCTCATTCATGCTGGAGAGCTTCTAGTGTCTGTTGTATGAGCAGTATTGAGTACATGTATGCAACCGATCTTCAAACCACACCTGAATCGGATCCTACTTCTTCCCCCACATCCATTTGAGTGCCTCGTCGCTCCAATTTCAGCCCAATTCCCACTCCCTCGTTTGATGATACTGATGATGATTGAGATTATTCCCTTTATACTCTAGCCTATCTTTGACTTTTTTTTTCTTATTCCCTTTTTTTTTTTATTTTCTTTTTCCTTTTTTGACCCTTCGTCAGATTCATCTAGGAAGTTTTGTTCAATTTAATTGAGATTTCTTCTTTAGATTGGATCCAGCTGCAGTGAATTGTACTATGTAACTACTATGTACTGTACCTTTGTAGTTTCCAGTTCTTTATGCCACCGTCTCATCGAGATTGACTCGGCCCTGTTTTCTTTTCTCCCCTCCACTCACTCACTCCTCTTCTCCCCCCCTCCCTCTCCTCTCCCTCCTCCACCCCCCCAAAGTCAAACATACATCCTTATTAATTAGTGCCACTCCATAACTACATACAATAATTTCTCGGCCTGCTTTCTGTTGTCTTTCATTTTTGAATTCCTCTTCTTCCTTCCTCTTCTTCCTCTTCTTCCTCTTCCTCTCTTCGTCTTCTTTCCCTTCTCTTCTCATTTGACCCAATCCTTTGTTGCAGACAGTTAGATCTGGTTGACTTGCTTTGTTCTGTCTTTTGCGGGCCAAGTTCACCGATATCATCTCCATCTCCATTGATTTGAGCCAACAGTTCTCGCATTGGGGGCCAGACCGGATGGGATTCTCTGACCGACCTCTAACCGTTGTCACACTGCCTGCCGCCAGCCCAGCCAGCTTGAGTTAACCGCCTCTCCCAATAACTCTTTGACCACTCCAATCCATCCATCCATCCATCCATCCATCCATCCATCCATTCTCCTACTTCTCTCTCCCACCACCTAGTTACCACTTATCTATCTACTTGCCTATTCTATCTACCTACCTACCTACCTACCTACCTACCCTACTACCTTACGACCCTCACTCATCCTTCTGTTTGAGCGCAATTTGGGTCAAGGTGCCACATTGGCCGCCGCCGGCTTTCGTCTCTTTTCCTCTTCCCTACCTCCTCCTCCTCCTCCTCCCCTTCATCTCTACTCCATTCTCCCTCTTCGTCCTCCCCCCTCTGTGCTGGTCGTTCCTTGTTTGGGCTGGACCCGTCCGTTCGTCTCTTTCCTCTTCCTCCGGAGCTTATTTACCGACCAAAGTACCTCCTCGTCCCTCCACCTACGCTACGCTACACCACGCCACGCACGCTTTTCATCACCCTACGAGTCGTCCACCCGATTAGCCGCCGACGCTCCCCGAGCTCGCTGACCGCGCGCTCTCCTTTGCTCAACATCGTTCCTTAATTTTGATACCACACAACCACACCTATCATAAAAATTATTTGATTCTCCGGCCAGCTAAAGCTGTGAGACCTAGGGTGGCACAGGCTTCAAACCGTATATATACAGTGGCTGTGTGAGACAGCACCCGAGGGGGTATCTGTTCAGTTCAAGATTAGATCGGCGTGAAAGCTATTTCTGCTGTCGACAGCTTTGCCAAGGAGTCGCACTTGCTTCGACCTTCTGCATCTCATTTCGCCCAGTCTCCTTTCTTCATCAGTATGTCCACCGCGGTTGCGCCAGTCCAGGCTGCTCCGCTCACCTCGCCGCGCATGACCCGTGACTTGAGTCCGAAGAATTGCCCAACCCTGGCACCTGCGACTTCAAATAATCAGAACAGCACTACGCCGCCTCGGTTGTCTGGACCGTCACGAGATGGCTCGTTGACTCAAAGCTCACCCGCCGGAAGGAAGCCGACCTCCCCATCGTGAGTATTCGAAGTCAAGTGCGTATGTCGCCGAGTGTGCTAATAATCAGCTAGGTCGCAAAACGGAATAAGCTCTTCGAAAGTCATAGTTAAGAAGGAGCCACCCTCGTCGCCCGCAATGCAGTCCCATACTCGACCCCGTCCCCGACGATTGGATCTCTCCACTAGCCTCCCCAACTCGGGAGGTTTGTCTGCCCGGGCTCCCGGCGGTCCGATGACTGCCCGAGATGGCCTCAATATGCAGAACGTCGGAATCGCGTGCTTGTCGCCGGGCTTCCAGACCCACGACCCAGTCATGAGGGAGCAACTTCAACGGAGTTTGTCAGTCCGTGATCAGCAGAGATCCATCATCGAATCGCGTCTACAGAAATCGGCCAAGGATGATGGGCCAGAGGGAATCAAACCATCGGACTCGTTTGGTTTGCCCAAGACAGCGGCCTCGAAGCGGAGACCACCGGGGTTGTCCATCGTACCTCCATCGGCTGCTCAATTCGCAAATGAGCGTGTGATCCAATCCGCACCACTGAACCAGACATTTACAGGCCGCCATGAGCCACAGCCATTAACCCGCCACATCGTTAACCAAAGTCCTACTCTGGGGTCCACGTCTCATATTCACCATGTTCCTGCCACCCAAACGAACAATCGCCTTCCACCACTCTCGGACGTGTTTGGATCGGACGCTCTAGGCGGTCGCGAAAGGGAAATCAACCGGGGACCTTTCTACCCCGGCGCATCCGGTGCCAGCTCATCCCAGTCTAATAATTTGCCGCCCATCCCCTCTCCCAGGATGTCCCGTGAATCCGCTCAAATTCCCAAGCGGCCAAGAGAGTATCGCTCTGCCGAAGAAGCTGTCCAGGAGATGTCGGGTGGCCGGGAAGAGCTTCTGCCTCGCATTGTGCACTACGGCGGCCACCAACCGCCAACCCCACCGTCTCCGCGGATTGCTAATGGTCCCCCCAAATCTGGCGCACCTCACCCGGAGATTACGCCGGCGCCAAATGTGCAACCGCAGCAAGCTCTGTATCATTCGGAACGATCTGCGCGTCGCCGCTCTCGAAATGAGTACGAGCATGAGCATGGCAGCCCTCCACTCGGCCATGGTCCCGAGCAACTCTATCGCCCGAATCCAGCTCTGGCTTCTGGTGCAAGTACCAGCCGTGGTCCATTTGGTGCCGGTAGAGACTCGCCCGAAACCCAGAGAAAGAAGAAGGAAGAGTTTCTCAGTCTTTGCGCCCGAGCATGGGATTTATTCCATTCTTGAAAGACTAGTGCGTCGTCTCTGCATCCTATCACCTGAAGGGTGGCTTCGCCCAGTCGCCAGGGCCACCGTCCTATATGAGCCACATAACATAGCACGTGCTTGTTGGCCAGGCAGTTCGGCTAGACCTCCGGCGGAAGCCTTACATCCAGGTGGGGATCTGTCCTAAGTCACATGTGGGAACATGTTTCGAGGACTCTGCGTTCTCGGCATGATGAATATGCATACTACGACCATCTCTATGAACATGCATGATCAGTTGCTCCTAGACCGGAAGGAGAACTGGATTACTTCCAACATCTTGAGTTATCTTCTTCTCTGCATCCTATACCACACCGCAGACAGCATTTCAAGTTGTCATTATTGTCAAAGTTTCTGCCCTATCTCATTCATGATTCCGTTCTGCATGCACTCATTTCATCATCTACATCTAAGCTTATGGGATTCACTGTCTATGAGGCGTTTATTGGCAGGTTGTGTGGGTCTCAGAACCATGTCTATATCGTTAGGGACTTCATCTTTTGGTGATCCGTATTGTGTCTATGATTGCTCTTTCTTCCACTCGATGTTCATATTTGCGATACCAATGTTCTGTTCGTTTTCATGTTCACCAAGTCTTATTGGACATTTCACTCTTCTCTCATTCTTATTCTTACCCCGATACTCACGATAATACTTTGGTTGCTATGCTGGGCTGAAATCATCGAAGCCGGCAAAACACGGTAATTCTGGATAATGATAGGTAATACCACGTGGGGTATACTGGTATGTGGTCGGCATAATTATGTACACAAATGAGATCCTCTATGAGCGATAGCAAAAGACGCAATTACATTAAGCAAGCCGGCGACGCTTGAAACCCCCTCCGTGGTCTCTGGGTGCATCGTCGTCGGCCAGAGCTCGACGCTCCATAGGCATTTCTTTCCTTTCTTTCGCTGCGGTCTTCTTCCGTCTCCTTTCAAGTGCCTTTGTGCGGTCTTTGGAGTTCATATTCTCGTACTTCTGAAGCAGGACCTGCTTCTTGAGCTCCGACTTCTTCATATAGTACGGGGTGCTCTTCTTTCCTTCGCGGATGAGCTGCTTCTCCTTCTTCTTGTGGTCGGCCAAGATATCCCTCTCTCGCTTTCTGTTCTCCATTGCGCGGAGTCGATCCTGGGTTGATCGAATCTCTCGCTTCAAGGCTTCCTTCTGTGCAGGATTCTTCGTCTTGGCGTACTGTGCCTTCAGCTCCTTGAGCTCATCTGCACGGTATTCGTCGAGGAAGGCATAGGCGTCCTTGACACCCTGAGTATTGCCCCGACCACCCTGGCTGGTCACCGTCGGGTCAAAGCGTGGATCTCGGGATTTGGGTATGCTCGGGGGCTCGACGACCGTGCGCTTGCGAGAAACGGCGTACTTGGAAGACTGCACCATAGGCGCGTGTTTGGAAGAGCGAGAAGGCTTCTCCGAATCTTTCGACTTCGGTAACGCTTGCCGTTTCTGCTCCCGGGCTTCGCGGATTCGAGCTCGAATATCGTCGAGGGGCGACGGAGCTGCGTTGGCTTCATCTGTACTCCGGGCGGCCTTTGCGGCACGTTTCGCTTTCGGACCTAGCGATGCTTGCGCTTTGGCTAGCGCGCCAAATGAAATGTTACCAATAGAGGCCTGGACGTCATCCTCGGGGGCATCATCGTCGCTCTCGCTATCGTCTGAACCGTCATCCTCTGCAGCATCGGAAACTTCGTCTGACTGTGTTTTGAGTCAGCTCTCTATATGGCTTGATGCTACGGTGCTGAGGCTACCAACCAGATCATCATTGTCGACATCGTCCTCATCGAGAGAACCGTCGCTGGCATTATCGGAGTCCGAGTGGTCCGATGGCGCAAGGTCACTAGCCTCCTCGGAACCGGAACCATCTGAGTAAACCCCTTCGTCTTCTTCGGGGAGCGCCCGCACCCGGCGATTGAGAAGATCTGATATGGCCATATTGGGTTGTGCGATGAATGAAGAAATGAGTATTGGTGATAAGAAAATCCAAGTTGTGCCATGCGGAGCAGGAAAAAAAAATGGCCCCGATTCTGCCAGGATCGGGGGGCGGTCGTCAAGGCGGCTCGTCGTTGATTGGGCGTGTGGGGAAATTGATCGCGATTTTTCCCCTGGTCCGTCCGCATCGCGATTGATCGCTCCTCCGCCCATCGCTGGCCACTCTGCACCTCGCTCGCTCTCCTTGGCCATATTTGCTTTCACTGCAGTCGCTACTGTGCCCATGCAAGTCATTTACAAACATCTCCATGCTAGCTCCAAGGCCAGCTCTCTCTGAATACGTCAAGCTCGATCGAATGTTTCGAAGCGGGGCCGTCTGTGTATGCATGGCCCTGACAGACATTATCCGTTTCACTTCTCTCGCTGACGGCGTCGTACAGATTTCGCAACCCAATCTAATTCTCAGACCTCGAATCCGGCTATCATCTCACCCGAGATCTTACCATCGTTTATATCCATCGTATCAGGCTCGTGATAGTACATTGCGCTTTGAAATGGGGACTGAAGGTGGCTTCGAGCGCGGCTCTAACGGGACTGGTCGTGGTGGTTCTAACAAGCCCAGCAATAATGGCAATCATGGCAATCCCAACAACCCGGCTCCCTGGAGACCCTATCGTGGTCGTTGGAGCTCGAAGACTACACATGCAGACCAACCCGGCACGCAAACACCAGGTAACACATCGCAAGATCGACCACGAAGAAATGGCCCACGAAGAAACAAGAGACCAGCCGATCGACGACCAAAGCAACGCCATGGAGCGATCGCGCCACCTCATGGGGCTGCGCCATTGCAGTCACCTCAGGGACAGGTCGCGACAAGCCATGCCGGTTCCATGGGCAATGTCAATAGCACGAACCCGCCTTTCGCTTTTCCACCTCCACCAGGTGTCATGAATGCAAATGGCAGTGCAATCCCTCCGCCGCCGTTTCTGATGCCGAATGTACCGAACCCACAGAATTTCTTCACACAAAATACGCCAGATCAACGACCACTCTTGCCACAAAACATGTCTTTTCAGCCGCAGCAACAGTTTACACCCGTGTTCAATCCTTCCTCATACCCTTCATTTGGGATCCCGGAATCGTGGAATGATTTCACAAAGTTTACGAGCCAGCTACTACCCATGCCACCTCCCCCCCTGATGAACATGGGAATGCCGAACCCATTGTTAGCGATGTCAATGCTCGACCCTTTCGCCTTTCGTACACCTTTCACACCGGAATCAGCCCCTAGCCAGGAGCAGCCGCAGCAGCCGCAGCAGCCGAATAAACGTCGATCCCCATCTTGCGAGCCACTAGCACCTCCATCTCCCACGGCAGAATATCTCCAGCAATCATCTCTTCCACCGAAGCGCAACGGTTCTTCGAAACCCCTCCTCGTCATCCTCGACTTGAATGGCACACTTGTCCACCGCAAACATCGCATGTTTCCACCCTCTTTCGTTGAACGCGCCGGCTTGAAGGGTTTCCGCCAGAGTCTCCTAAGAAAGTACAAGGTCATGGTCTGGTCGAGCTCGCAACCCTTCACGGTCCAAAACCTCTGCAACAGAATCTTCCCGGGCACCACCAGGAAAGAGCTCGTCGCCGAATGGGGCCGCGACAAGTTCCCGCTCACGAGCTCGCAGTACCGATCCAAAACCCAGGTCTACAAGACTTTGGATACGGTCTGGCGCGATCCGTCGATCCAGGCGTCGTATCCCAGGTTCCGCGGGAAGCAATGGCAACCGACGGAGACACAGGGGTGGGATCAGACGAACACCATCCTCATCGACGACAGCAAGCTCAAAGCCATCTCGGAGCCGTACAACATCCTGGAAATCCCCGAATTCACGGGCGACCGGGGTCCGGGCGACAATCAAACCCTCACCAGAGTGCTGGAGCTGCTGGAGGAATTGTCCAAGTATGACGATGTCAGCCAGACGCTGCACCTCTGGAGCAAGACCCTGGAGGAGACCGGGAAGACGTGCATCCTCGATATCTTGTACACCCTCCCAGGCCCCCGGCCGCAGACTCCCATACCCCTGGCACCCGGGGCGACCCGCGTCGAGCGTCGCAGAGCCCGCAAGCAGGAGAAGAAAGCCGCCCGAGCTACTGCGGCGGCCATCTCGACTTCCTTCACAACCCCAACCCCAGCCCCAGCCCTGGCCCCGGCCCCGGCCCCGGCCCAAGCCCCAGTAGCCCCAGCTCCAGTCCGCTCCCCGTCCCCCGCCACCTCCCTCGACTCGGAGCATCACTCCCTCTCCCCGGATCCATCCGTCCGGTCCGATACTCAAAACGATCTTCTCGATAAACTGGAGGCATCGCTGGATCGTCACGATTAATAGCCCTCCTCAGAAAGGCGGGGGGGGCGGAGTGTTGTTTGTACGGCTCAGCCTTTCATCAAGACCAGATGGTACATAATGGCCGTTTCGGCTCTCGTCCTGTCATCTCTGCATGTGTATCTGAGAAAAGATATAGCGCGGTGTCCTGGAGTGTATGTGTGTGTCATGTGTCTGCGAACTTTGTTTCACCTGTTTGATGTAAATTTTGCCTGACAACTACATAGAGAAGTGAGTGCATGGGAACTCAATTGATCTTCGTCTCATCTGCCTGGTTTGCAGATGCATGCTGAGTGGACTTTCTTCCGGATGATCTAGTCTTGTACCTATATATTCGACCACCTCCTCGGGTAGAGTACGTATTTACCAAGCATTACTGTGGTTACGTTTCCTGTTTATGGACCTTCTACGATTTCTTTTAGTACACTCCTCTGACAGAACAAGAGTCAGTCAGATGCGGCCGTAAGCGCTGGTCGATAGAAGAGTATGCCCCTTCCAGGCGCGACCGGTGCGCCAACTGGTGAACTGCTCATAGGAGAAACGGAGTCCCACCCATTAGGCCTAGTCTGCGTCGTTTAATACGATAGCATCTTGACAGATGGAAAAGAAGATGCAAAAGAACAACAGAGCTGAAGTTCATTGTTTTGAGTCTTATCAGAGTACTGTAATGCTATCATTCATGTGAAGATCATAAGCATGACATGACGCATAAAAAAGTGGGTGAAAAAGCTTTTATGAGGTGAGTGAAGATTGAAACACAACCAAGACCATCGGGGGGAACGTCGGAGGAACAGTTGGAAAGTTTAGGGCGCGGGGAGAAAGTGGGTCAGAGGGACGGCAGACTTGGTGCCCGAGCCTCACACTTTCGACCGGATGCCTTGAGCGGATGCGAAGGAGGATGGAGCATGGGAATATTATGTTTTGTGCTCATCTACAAGGCTCACTCATCGCCAGGAGAATAAAGGAAAAGGGGATATCATCATCATCAATGAGTCGGCACTAGGGCACAGCTACGACAACCTGAAGTGGGTGCACTAGCTTATTTGAAGACGTGGCCGTCAACGCAGGGGTACTCCTTGCCGTTGATGACGACGGGGACATCCCAGGCCCACATGTCATCAACGAGCTTGCGGTCAGCCTCGTTGGTGTGGTCGAGCTTGACGAAGTCGTAGCTCTCCCAGTCGGGGGCGACCTCGAAAGCGGGCTTGAAGTCCTGGCCACGGACAAGGAAGACACCGCGGATGACACAGTCGTAGTTAGCACCGTAGACCTGCTGGGAACCGAAGAGGTACTTGCGGGAAGCCTCAAGACGGTTGTGGAAACCACCAATCAGGTTGTTGGCCATGAAGGTAAGCTTGAGCTCGCTGTCGTACTTGTAGTTGACGGACCACAGAGAGAACTCCTCGGGCTTGTAGTTAGCCCAGAACCAGGGCAGAGCAACGGGACGGGTGTCCTCGTTGGAGTAGGTGCGCTTCAGCTCGTCGAGGACGAACTCAGGGCGACCAAGAGCCTCGAGAGGGTGCTTGG
The DNA here is from genome assembly GCA_003184685.1 of Aspergillus indologenus CBS 114.80. Classification (NCBI taxonomy): domain Eukaryota; kingdom Fungi; phylum Ascomycota; class Eurotiomycetes; order Eurotiales; family Aspergillaceae; genus Aspergillus; species Aspergillus indologenus. The sequence goes on from KZ825573.1 coordinate 60,667, forward strand.
CCTTCTTCTCCTCAGCGGGCTTCTCCTCAGCGGGAGCAGCGGCAGCGGGGGCAGGAGCAGCCTTGGGCTTCTCCTCCTTCTTGGGGGGAGTGTACTTGATGGCCTCCTCGACGAAGACAGGGTTCTCAACAACAGCCTTGAAGGCGGGCTGGCTGATGATGGTGTTGTACCAACGGACGAAGGGAACGTGCTCGTCACGGAACTTCTTGTCCAAGACGGTGGAGAAGAGACGGGTGCAGAGAGCGGCGACGAAGAAATCAGCCAGGGAGATACGCTCACCAACCAGGTAGGTGTTGGCAGTGAGGTAAGAGTTGAGAACGCCAGCGTTCTTCAGAGCGAGCTTGGAAGCATCCTCGACGTTCTTCTTGTTGTAGGGGTCGAGGCCGAGAAGGGGGCGGAACCAGCCAGCGAAGCGGGGCAGAAGCTCAGCGTTGGCGAAGGACAACCAACGGAGGATGGAAGCATAGTCCTGCTTGGTCTTGCCCAAGAGGGTGGTCTTCTCGTTCTGGGAAGTCACTTGAAGCAGGTTAGCTTGAAACGCTTCAAGAAAAGTGAAATGACAAATAGATATTCAGCCCAAAGAGGGGTAACAAATGATCAGAGTTAAACGTTATCAACACAGTTTGTTTTTTTACCGTTCTGACAGGGATAACTAATAGATAATCTCATCATATCGAGAATGGGGGTGAAAAGGGTGCACATAGAAACGGAAAAAAAGAAAAAGAACAGTCGTCAAAACGTACCATAGACAGCAATGGCAATGACCTCGGAAAGAGTGTAGCCGTTGGCACCCTCGAAAGCGGGGATCTTGCCGAGGGGCTGGATGCGGCGGTACTCCTCAGACTGGTTGAAAGCAGCAGCAGAGTTAGGCTCGGTCTTGACAAGCTCCAGCTCGACGTCGTTAGCCTTAGCGGCAACGAGGACGGCGATGGTGCGAGCGTTCTCCTATTCATCATCGTGTTAGCTAGTTGCGCCTGCCTGAAACGGTGGAAACGGTGTGGAGAGGAAAGATGCTGGAGGGAGCATACAAGAGAACCGTAGAGCTTTCCGAAGGCCATTGTGAAGGATGTGTGGGATGAGAAAGAGAAAAGGAGAGGGAGGGGGGGGGGGAAGAGGAGGAAAAAAAAGAATGAGGGGAAGAAGAAAATGGATGGTGAAATTTGTGCGAATCAAAGAGCATCGGAACCGGAGGAATGGTTCCTGCGTCCACGTGACCTCCAATCTGGAAAAACCTCAGGAAATAATGGCTCCAACACCAACACCAACACCGCCAAAAAGCGATTGTTTCCGCCCGCTCTCCGAGAATCTATCTCCCGGCAGGCGTTCAACACCTCTTCTTCCTCCAGGCCTCCGTCACCCGTTCTCGCCCCCTCCCCCCCCGCATAATGGCCTGGCAGAATCCCAATGGTCTCGTGCAGGCCATGCACTCCATCCGTCAAGCAGCTCCTCTCCGGCCTGTTCTCCAGCAGTCCGTGATCTCCAGATCGCCCATATGGTCGACCTCAACGACGACCCGACTCCCCAAGAATCTCAGTGGCAAGCGAACATACGCGACTGAAGAATTTCTAACACCCCCCACGGCCGCTCCTCCTATTGACTTCAGAGATCCCCGCTTCAGACCTGCTCGGCTTGTGCCCGCGTCTCCGTCCTACTTCTCCGGCAACCCCAAGTTCATCGACCACTTGTTGGTTCTGGAAGACATTCTCGCCGCAAACGCCGATCTGCCAACCGTGGAGACAAGCCAGGCGCCTCGGATGGCGTGGCTCAAACTACCGCAGCTTCGTGATTTTGTCGGGGAGCAAGTGCCGACCAAGAAGTACAAGGGCCTGATCAAAATCCTGCAGCGTCTGAACCGAATCCATCCCAAGCTCATGCCGAAAGAGGTTGGGCAGACGATAAAGCAGTTTGTTCGTCCGGGTAATCCGTATGCGAACAAGCCTGCGCCGGCTAGGGTGGATGAGATGGGTCGTGCTCGTGGCCGGGGCAAGCGCAAGTCTTCCTCGGCAGTGGCTTTTCTGGTTGAGGGTGATGGCGAGGTGAGAGTGAATGGAAAGACATTGGTCGAGGCCTTCCCTCGAGTACATGATCGCGAGAGTGCCACCTGGGCCCTCCGAAGTACGTCGCGACTAGACAAGTATAATGTGTGGGCTCAAGTCCAGGGCGGAGGAACTACTGGGCAGGCAGAAGCCATCACGCTGGCTGTTGCACGAGCGCTGCTCGTTCACGAGCCCGCTCTGAAGCCTGTGCTCCGCAAGGGTACGTATCCCTGCCGCCCACCACAACCATTCTTTACTGACCAATTGATCTTGCAGCCGGTGTCATCACGGTCGACGCCCGTCGTGTGGAGAGAAAGAAGCCCGGTCACGTCAAGGCGCGCAAGATGCCCACCTGGGTCAAGAGATGAAAGCGTGGTCGAGATCGGTCTCCTCCCGCGTGGGGGGCCTGGATCTTTTCTTTGTACTTCTACTTCCTTGCTGTATTATTCGATTTGGCCTTGTGATTTTCTCTCAACGAAAGTATATCCTGTATTGCAAGCATACCCACCAGGTGTCACGGAAGTCGTTTCAGGACACGACACGGCATGTCTTCGGCGACCGGCATGTAACTATTGGCGTAAAAGCAATAAACCGAATTTTGGTACAAACCTCGGTGTTACAGGAGCAGAAAGACGAGCTTGGGATTGGATCAGGCAGACATGCGCCATTGACTAAGATCACTGCCGGCGATCAAGTGTTTGTCCCACTCTGCGCCAAATCGAATCAAATCCCCTAACAGGAAGATTGCATTCGGCCGTAGGCTAAGATCGCCAGACCCAGAGTTCGGAGAAGTCAAATCCTTAGCTGAAGAAGCAACCGATTCACAACTAAGCATACTGTGGTCTAGGACGTGAGCCAGTAAATTGTTCTGAAACAACCAGCAGGTTGCAAAACAGCCATGTCTCTCATCATGCTTCGCAAGTGTATTTATTGCGTTTCGACCATCGCATTCGGCCTGACGCCAGCTAGGGTTCTGTGGCACCATGAACTCGAACGGACGGTGCAGTATCCGTTGCCGAATAGAAATGGATCAGTCGGCGATCAGTCGGTGACTTTTGAAAAGAACAGGTTCGTGGATGCGGTGGATGGTTCCTCTCCGATAGCTCAAACATCATACCGACCTGCGTTCGCCGAACAACGCGATACTCACCTCACCTACTTGATTCATGCGATGCGTCCACGGGACTCGTAGGGGCCAAAGACAATGAGACAAAATCTGGAGACAACACATCTGATGCGGACCGTCATCAGTCATCGGCTCCATTGAGAATCCCCGCCCACCTGCTGCAGGTAAAGGCCTCGGCAGCCAATTCAGAACATTCTTGCCTGCTCTGACACCCACGTCGCCCTGACCACCGTCATCTCACGGCTCGGAATGGCAACTATTGGACGCTGGATGAGAGACAGAGTGGTTATCCTGGTGTGGCTGAAGAGCCTGCCAAGGCTCTCATCAGACCAATTGGAGATGGTGGAAGAGAGAAAATTGACAGGTGGGAAAGGGTAGTGAGTATGAACACGGCGCAGTGCAAATCAATGGGATTAAATGAGGTGGAGCTGGGAAGAGAGAATCACGATTGACTGGTGTAGGAGAAGAGAGAGGATAGGATGGAGTAGAGGAGTAGATGAGGCGATGAGGCTGACTGGAAAGGGAAGGAAGGAGCTTGCCTTCAGCTGGTTCTCTTCAGAAATACTCTGTAGGTACTCCAGGGGTACTTCAGAGGTACTTCAGAGGTATCTCTCCTTGTACCTTCTTTACAAGTCCTGGGGAAGTCCTCAGGAAGTCCTCGGGAAGTCCTCGGGAAGTACAGTACTATATTGTACAGTACTTGGTCCATCTAGAGGTGCTCCTCTGAAAGCAGCATGCAGCATGCAGCATGCTGAATGACAGGGCGCTCAGATCCACAATCGGCACAAGCACCGGCTGTCTGGACCGGCACGAGGCCTGTCTGTCTGTCTGTCTGTCACTTTTGTTAATCGACCGTGACGAGGAAGACGGAGGGGTGAGGACCGTGAGGCTTTCTCCGCCTCACTTCTCCATCTCTTCTCTTCTCTCAACCTTCTGCCTCTCCCTCTCTCACACATACGCATACCCGGGGATCGTCCAATCCCTCCCTCGTCTCGACAATTTGGAATTTCGTCATCGCGGACTGTTTCTTCCGGCCCCGAATTTGGTACTATCTGTCTAGCCCTAATAAAAGCCGTCTCTCTTTAGGTGATCGTCACGTCATATTACTACGAATATAGTTACCCCCGTACCCCGTACCTTACCCATTGAACCCATCGAATTCATCGGGGACCACCCCTGACGAGACTCCGTCCTTCGGATGATAAGTCCCCGAAGTGCAAACGATGCGAATCCGAGGGAATTGATTGAGAGAAAGAAGACAAGAAAGAAAGCAAGAAGAAAAGCAAGAAAGGGCCGAGCGGGCTCCACCTGCGAGCACCTCCGAGAAGGCTGCTTTAGCTTCAAATTGTCTCGATGGGCGCGATGCCGATCCCCCTGGCTACCAATAAGCATCGCCTCCATTGGCTGCTTCTTTAGTACACGACCTCAGCTTCCCAGCACGCTGGAAGGTGTGCGACTCGGCGGCTTAGCCAAGCACTACAAGTGCCGTACTCCGTACGCTAACTTAACTACTACAGTACTTAGCTACTAACTTACAATGTGGTACGGTACATAAACCTACCCAGTAGTCAGGGCAGGTACAGTACAGTAGTACTACTATATATTAATGACCCCATCAATTTAGGACTTCTAAACTCGGCGCTGTGTTGGTGATTGTTAGTCTCAGTCAGTCCTCACGTCGAACTTGAGAATTGCGGCTAATCTAGGTCGTCATGGATAGTTGCAGACATTACAAACCAACTCTGACACCTCGAAAATTCCCAATGATCCAAGATCTTGGGTTGGATCAGATCGCCTGTGAGCGCATGGTCCTCACCTCTCTGTCCATTTGGGATCAGCCTCCGGCCATCAGCTCGATCCTTCGACCCTCTGTGGTCAACCCGGGCAGCAGCCGATCCACCTCCCAGGTCCCCGGTATCCTTGCGTCCCAGAAAGCGGTTCTTCCCGTGGTTCTAGTACACTATGTAAGTCTGACTGACGGTCCATCCCAAGTGATTTTCATGAGATCGAACCCCGGATCTCTTGCCTCACTCAATTCCTCATTCAATTTGGCCCGGCGTGTCTCGCCTTGTTCCTTCGGTATCTACTCCTTCCGTTCGATCGGGATTTCCCACAACCTTGGTTGGCTCTTTGATACTCCAACCACCGCCTCACGGAGTCACGGACGGACATTGGAGCCTGGTGGATGGTTCCTGGAATGGTGTGGTGCATGGACCTAGGACGATCACCGAAATAGCGTTTCGGGAGGGCTTAACTCTAAGGCCCTCGGGGAAGTCGGCTCAGGGCAGCGGGAAAAAAGTCAGAAGTGCAACAATTTGGAATGATTGATGGATGGGGCTCAGCTAAAAACATTTCTAGTGATTAGACTAGTCCCAGCGACAGTCTTCATTGGGCCTGCTACCGACTCTGGGTGTCTGGATCCGGGCGATTAACCTTATCGGATTCTTGGAGAAAGTGCCATGATGGCTGCTGCTGCTGCTGCTGCTGCTGCACCTGCACCTGCAAGATCGAGGAAATTTCTAGGCATTGTTAGTACGGGACAAAGTACTTTTTTTTTTTCTTTCGTTCCCTTTTGGATCATTTGTTATTATTTCTCACTCAGAAGTCCCAAATAGCCCCGCCTCGTGTCTGAATTATCCCCGTCACGATCCCTTTGGGCTGGCAGGGAGTCCACGAATCACACGGCGCCTGGCCCTTTTTTTAATCGGTTCCATTATTGTTCCTCCCTGTTCCCATGTCATAAAATCTGATGGATCGGAATCAGCTACCCCTCTTGGGCGTCATCATATCCACTCTGCTTGCCTCCGTCAGCCGCCCTCATGGTCATGAAAGGCTGCAGTGCACGCCTTGGACTACTCAGAGTCCCGACGGATTGGTCGACAGAAGAAATGACTGATGATCAGCTGGTAGTCAGCCCCCCCGGTAGTGCGTCTACCGAGACCATTGTATGCACCTGTATCTAGTGTGTACCGCTGACATGGGTTTGGGCTTCCTGGTGGAGCGAGGAAGTGGCTGAGGGTTTCAAGGGGGCTCGATCGATGTTCATCGTGGAGAGTAGATTGGGCTCCCAACAATAATCTATACGTGACTCTGGGTAGCACTCGTCATTCTATTCAGTAGTTCTGAGGCGAGGTTCGAGAAGGAAATCGAACAACTCGCTTCGATCGTTCTTGCGCGCAAATCTAAATCTCATCCTTTCATGCAGCTGGTCATAATAATAAGCCAGAAGATACGTAGCAAAGGCTCTGGGGAGAGAAAATTTAAGTGCAGGGAAATGAAATAAGGAAAAAAAAAAAAAAGAAATTAGTAAATTCAAACCTGAACAATCCCGGAAGGGTGAAATGGTCTCCATCATCAGTCCTGGCTAGTAGTTTGATTGACTGACTGATTGACTGATTGATTGATTGATTGCCTGCCTACTTGATTGATTGATGGATGGATGGATGGATGGATGGATGGAATAGATGCTACTAGACAATAGGCTCTCTGCTCATCATTTCTTTTTCTTTCTTTCTTTCTTTCTTTCTCCTTCTGCCAATTCTTGTCCCCCCCCTTCCGTCCAGTGGGTTTTCCAGCTTTCCCTTCCTATTCTTTTAGTGCCATTTGTTTTCTTCCTCGTTTCTCGCGCTTCGTGGATCGGTGACGATATTCTTCTTCCCTCCCCCTTCCTTGAGGATCCCTTTTTTTTTTTCTTGGTTGTTTTTTTCCCTATTCTTTTTTTTATTTCTTTTTTTTATTTTTATTTTTCAGTTCACCTTTTTTTCCCTTCTTCTTTTTCACTTCCCGATTCCTGCTTTTTCAATCTTCTTGGATAGTTCTCTCCGATCATCCTCTCCGCTCCCCATCGCAGGCGCAAGAGAAGCCCGAGCAGAAACCTGATACAGGCGCTCGCTTCGCCCGTTTCATTGTTCACAACATGCTGCTATCCTGAACTCGAACGATCTGAATCCCTCGGCCCCCAGAGGACTTCTTGATAAGTCCCGGTGGATCAAGATTGACCTTGCTATGGGGCTGATTCACCGGCACCTCAGCTACTGGGAACTGTACTATAAGTAATCCGTGCATCCCAGTCCTCTACTTCTTCTGCCGCTGGTCCTCCCCCCACTCTACAGCCCCTCCATTTCAGTAGCTGGGATCCGAAGCAAGCAAGCAGGCAAAGCAAGCAAAGCAAGCAAAGCAAGCAAAGCAAAGCAAAGCACCTGAGATTGACTCCCAATATCTATCTATCGGGCTGCAAACAAAGGGGACCCCTCAACTCCCTCCACTCAACTCCATTGGTTCTACTTCCACCCACCTCCTTCGAGTTATATTTCCCCTGCATCTTTCCACGCGGACCCTTCCTGCACTGTGATTACTTACTGCAGTCAAGAGTTTCGTTCTTTTTCTCGGGTGATCTTGCACTCTCGACCATCCATACTATCACTGTCTGACTGTCTGGCGGTGTGACTAAAGCATACATACTTTGCTTCCAACCAACCAGTCGGCGGAAGCTTTGTCTTCTCTCACAGGTGCGCAGGTGGTTTTCGAATAGTTTGCTGATTCTTATTGAACATAACTGATTCGTGGATAGTCCTATCTAGATCGTGTGTGCTGGTTGTACCAGCGTCCCTGTGCGGAAGTGCAACCGTGGGATCTCCCCGCGCTTACCTGCGAATCTTGTTGGCTTGAATCTCAATTCTTTCCCAGCAAACCATAGCGATTACGCGCGCGATTGCAAGCGGCCGCGATTCTGCTTCAAGCTGAAAGAATAAAAAAAAACCCCCCCAAAGGTCGATCTCTCGCCAAGCTGGACTCTTACGCAAGCCCGCCCCTGTCCCCGTCAGCGCATTGGTCCTTCGACCTCGATCCAGTGCGTAAGGGGATGGATGGCGATATCCTGCGCATGAAGCAGCATGATGTAAATGCCCGCTTTGCAACCAGAGCCGGGATGTCCCGTCGTGGTGCAGCGGACCGGTTCAGACAGGCCGGGGCCCCATCGGCAGCACGTGGAGGTGATGCATCCTCGCACGCCACGGGGCGTCCCCGGATGTCCACCTACCTGGACTATGGATACACAGAGAGTCCCTTTCAGGGCGGTCCGTTGCAGGGGAACGAGTTGCAACCATACCCCCCGACGTTGCGCGACCAGCAACAGCGCCAGCAGCACCCGTCAGTGCACCAGCCCTTAGCTCCCTACGACTCCGAGATGGTATACGACCTCAGTGGACAACAGGGCCCAACCCAAGCCACGTACGAGGTGGTGCCACCACCATACTCGGCACGGCAATCTGCAGCGATGGAAGCCCTGTCCAGCCAGTTTGGTGTTCCACAGTATTTCCCTCCAAATGAACCGACAGGCACTGGGGTTCCAGCAGTAGGGCCGCCCTACTTGCCGTCGACAGTCCCGCTTTCCGCTTATAATCCGCCGCCGCCAGGGGGCATGGGACGCTCGAGCGTAACGCACTTTTACCAAGCCAATATGACCGGTTTGACCTCCATCGGTCCTGGCGAACGGATGGAGCAACAGCAGCAGCAGCAGCAGCAGCAACAGCAACCGTCCCCCCCTCCGCCGCCGCCGCAACAACAACAACCGCAACAACCGCAACCACCACCATCGCAACAACCACAGCAACAGCTCCAGCAGATCCCACGGACGGAATTCCAGTCAGCCAACGTGAGGGAAGTGTATGCACAATTTCAACAGGCTGTGCAAGGAACATTTGACAATACGCGCGCTGGCCGATTGGTGGAGGCCAGTCGATCACTCTTGGAAATCTCCGAATGGCTTGTGACTAATGCGCGGGAGCTCGGTATGTTTTCCTCTAGCGTCCAACCCAGCGGGTCTCGCCAGTCCAGACTCCACCTTACTCTCTCCTGGCCCTATCCACGCCATGCATGTACTGCGTAAGTAATTATAATCACCTTGAAGGCCCAAGGTACATGGTCGTCTGCTGCTGGCATTAGCCTAGCGAGAGGGTAGGGTAGGGCGGGGCGGCTGAGCAAGTGCGCTTACGGATTGCGAAACTAATGGTGATAAATGTATAGGGGTCCTCCGAGATGAGCAGACATTCTACGCCGATCGACTACAACTCTGGAACGACTTCAACATCTGCTGGCTTGCACTCTGTCAAAAACAAAAAGACATGGCGGAGGAACTGTTCCAGACAGGACGTCAGCCACCACAGACAAGTCTGCTCAGCAATGAAGCCATGGACAACCTGGGTAAAGAGCTGATCCAGCTATGCGATCGAATGGAACAGCATGGACTAGTCGATTATCAGCTTGGGATCTGGGAGGAAGAGATTCTCTCTGGTGAGTGTTTGCCAATCGCAACATCAATCGGAGACAAGAGGTTTAATTAATGGTCGATGCGGCAGTCCTAGGCCAATGTCTCGATATTGTGGAGGACCGGCTCGACTTTTTCCGTTCGCATGCAGTGACTGTAGCCTCGCGGTGATCCACCGGGATGCTCAAATCTCCTGAATGTCGCGGACAGCCACTAGCGAGTAGCGACATTGATTGACCTGACACCTGAGACCGAGCTCGACTTAGGGCCCGCGTACTTTTGGAGAAGGCCCCTCTAATGCAGGGACTAAATTGGTTAGTGCCTGCCGGAGCGACACCGGGGCGACGAACTATCGATTGACAGTCTTACTGTCCTACTGTCCGGCTCTCATGTCCTCCACCTTTTACTTTCGACTTGCGGTCGGGCTCCATAAAATCTGGTCCCCGGGTAAGACCACCAATTTAATCCCTATTCCTTCGGGGTTGGTGGTTGACCGAGCCCCGCTGGCTCACTCTCAGAGGCTGAAGCCCACATTGCTTTCTCGAAAATATTATCCTCATGCTTCCTTGCCAGGTACATGTACCAAGACCGATTAAACCCGACTATTGATAGTGGTCCATTCTGTGTCTAGGCCGACAGGGGGGTAAGAAAAAGCGCTGATGTACACAACACGCAATTGCCACATCACTTTTTTTTTTGTTGTTCTGGCGTTCAGGGCCGAAGAGATACCACAGTCACGCAGCACGAGTCACTTTGCTATTATGAAGTCAATGTTTCAAATATAGGATGAACGATGGATGGATGAACGAAAGGGGGACCAGGCGCATTCAAAGATGCAGCTATAGATATTATCCTCTCATGCATTGTTATACAGTACTTATCTCAACATAGGCACACCTTGTACATGTACCTATCTTACATGTGTTCTCCATCTTGGTTAGCCAGTTGACCCCGGATAGCTGTACCTGAACCCTTTGCTTCTTTACTCGAGCTCCTGAGATAATATGCAGAGGGTTTCAACCGAATCTGAATAAGGAAAGTCTGCAAATTCATGAATAGATGCGATTGTAGCTGGGCGGCCCGCTTGTTCAGCCCGTATCACCGAACATCAGATCAGCGGATGTACTGTATATCTCCACCCAGTATGACCCAGCAAGGCAAGTATCGCAAGCCATTCGCAATGCCAAACCAACCAAAAGAACCGATAAAAAGTCCGTCGGGCGTTTCATTCCCCCCTTCCATACCAGAATCATCTTTATGCCCCAAAGATTCCCGTACTTTTGCCCAGGACGATCCCTCCCGATCGAGGGCAGATGGTTGGTTGATCGAACCGCGTCAATAACAGCCTGGATGTGGGTGGTGTGGATAATCCGCCATGTGTTCTCGCTCCCCCCTCTGTGCAGTTTGTTCCTGTATCGAGGCATGCGTATGAGTGTCCGAATCCTGCCTCTAACATGGGCGCACGCCGCGGGACCATGGTGATTGTTGCTGCGATCGAGTGGATTGACTTCTGTCCTGTACAGTACATACAGGACAGCATGGACAATCCATGCCCAGGGGATCGGTTTCCGATCGGGTCAGATCCCCGCGACCCTGTGACTCCTGATTGACGACCGCCCTCCCAGGGGAGCAGAGAAGAGCCACGCAAGCATCGAGTGAGTCCCGATGGAGTGGTGTGGGGAAGGGGGAAGGGGGAAGGGAATCTGACATCCATGATCTCGTCTAGATCGGCCTCCCGTCCGAGCGTCATCCCGGTTCCTGGGACTATGATTTTCTTGGTCCAATATTTCTTTTTCTTTTTTCGTTTCTTTTTTTTTTTTTTTTTTTTTTTTTTTTTTTTTTTTTTTATTCCACTTTGATTTTTTTTTTTTCCAATTTGGATTTCTTTTCAGCCCCCCGGAAGGATCTTGGGTTGCAGTAGTGGCGACCATTTCCTGTAGATTGCTCGGAGGTACCTGGTTTGGGGATCGTGGGCGGAGTCACTCGTGGAATCACGGGTTGGGCGTGTGGAGTGACAAAGTACGGTGCCTTGGTTTTTTTTGGGGGGGGGACGGTGGGTTGGGCTGGACTTTTTGGGCTGTTTTCTTTCTGGGAAGTTTGTATTATCGATGAGTCTACTGTGATATACAGTGTAGCAGACCAGGGAAGCTTGTGCCCGAAGGCTCTCGGTGTCTGTGGAGTTGGACGGGGCTACTGGGTTCAAGAGTTCAAGGCTTCGAGGTATGGTAGCCAGGGAGGATTGTGTTCTGAGTCATTTAGGGCATAAGAAATATGTCATTGGGTATCCTGAGTCTCTGGGAATGATGGTTGAGTGCTGAGGCCAAGCATTGATCTTCAGTGACTGTGGAATAGTCAATTGACGCCGTCGCAAGCCCTATCCCTATCTGACAAGAAAGAGCTTCTTCGTCATAATCGAGCCTTTTCCGTCACAGCTCTTCGAGTGCATGCTATCGTCACATGTGTCTGATCAGGACGGTGCGCTTGTTGCATGCTACATCGACATTGTAAGCAGTCAATCGACAACCCCATCTACACCGATGATCAAGCTGCACCCACATGTACGTCAATGAACTTGAGCAGCAGCCGTGCGACTATAGAAAGATGGCTGCGCCCATTCGATTTTCTTCTTCATTGCTCAGACATTCATCCAGCGCTGCCGTACCATGGTCACCAACAGCCTCATGCGACATCAAATCTCATGCCTGCCCTCACTTCCCCAGAGGGGTAGTCGAGGACTACAAGGGGTACTGAGATCGACTACCTTCCAGACCCGGAGTGAGTAGCTATACCAATTCTACAGTCTATCAGAGTAGCACGCTTACTCTATGGGGTGAGCGAACAGCCACAGTCGATATGTGGAATATTATGGTCGTATTTGTTGGAAATAGAGTGAATGGTTAGTAGACGAGGAGGATCAGTCCAACAGAAGATAGACAACAAGCTGTACAGCACGGTGAAGAAGCACTTTGGACTGCTGTGTGAGGCATCGCCAGTGCTGATGCAATGGATGCCTACGTCAATAGTAGCCTACCCACGCATGCAACATTGGATAAACGGGACGATGCAGGTGAGCTTGCATTTTCAGTCTCGCAAGCACTGGGACTTACGTGCCGTGGGATGTACTGAAGCAGTCAGTGTTCAGCTCTAAACCGCAAGTCATGGTCTTGGTGGATGTTGGCTTATGCTACATTGCTTGCGCGCTCGGAGTCTGCTGGGACGGAGGTGTTTGAAACCCGACTGATGACGTCTTCAAGATGCTTGTTAGAGGGGGAAGGTAGTTTGGAGTAGAGAGACTAGGGCTCAGAGATCAGAGATCTGGAGGAGAGAGGTTTTCTAAGTCTACTATGTACTCAGAGGGCATATACCGACATCCAGATAGCACGTGACCAGTCCCTCTCTCTGACAGCGGATCTGATCACTTGAAATCACTTGAAATCACTGGAAATCACTGAAAGCCGAGTGATGCTTTTTCCATTCTTAGCGATTGCCCAGCCGCTAGGATGCAGCGGATCGCTCGGCTTCAGGGCTTTGTCCCGTATTTTCCAATCATACTATGCGCCCGCCGCAGTGGCATGCGTACATGCCTCTCTGCCTGCATGTCTGAATTGATTTATTCCTTGTTCTCCGACAGCCTGGCTTGGCGCCAGCGGCCTGAGAGGACATTTGATTTCGTTGATGCTCACCCGCATTGACCTGGTGGTTGTTTGCTGGTCAACTACCACTACCACTACCACTGCCATAGAACCAGTCCGATGGCGCCCACTGCAATGGGAGAAAGCTCTTCTCGTCTAAACAGGGCCGGTAGGGTAAGGCTGAAACAGTGGGCCCCGAAAGTCAAATCGGGTTGCATAACATGCAGGTATGCCCCGGGGGAAGATCGAATGAGTGAGGCCGACTTAGATAGTGTCCACTGACCTCCTCAGGATACGACGCATCAAGTGTGACGAGACGAAACCGAGGTGAGCGAAAGATATATCCGGTTCGATCAAGGGAATCTCGCGGTTCCACCCCGGGTCTGACACCACGAAAACACAACGGTAGCTGCGCGAGGTGTACGTCGACCGGAAGACACTGCGATGGCTACGACGATCTTGCTCTCAAGCCGATGATCAAGCCACCACACGTGGTGCAGATGCCATCGGCCTGGGACCAGGTCTCCGGCAACACGATCGAGATCGAGAACTTTGCTTTCTTCCGCTCGGTGACCACCACCGATCTGGCGGGCTTCTTCGACATTGGCTTCTGGACCGGCAAATTGCTTCAACTCGCGCACCAGTATCCAACCCTCTGGCATGCTATGACTGCGCTGGCATGTGTGCACCACGACTTTGTGACTGATCGGACCCCGAGCACCGTCGCACGGGTAGGCGACACTCCGAACATGCGTTTCGCCCTGGTGCAATCCAACAAGTCCATCCAATCACTTCGCAAGCTACTTGCGAGGCCGACGTTGACTCGTCTGGACAAAGTCGTGGCGCTCAGCACGTGTCTTTTATTCACCTGCATGGCGAGTCTCCAGGGCCGTCAATGGCAGGCCTTTGTGCATATCAACTCGGGTCTCAAGATGTTCCATCACTGGAACTTGGGAGTCCGGAATCGAGAACGAATAGACCATGACCGGGAGATCGATCTGTTACTGGTGGCCTTCACGCAGCTCGACAGCCAAGCCCGCCCATACCTCCCCCACCAGAGGAACGATTTCCAGTGGACGGACAGTCGAATCATCCTGTCGTCCACCCAGGAGCCATTCCGATCCCTGCTGGACGCGTATCTCTCGTTAGAAGTCCACTTCAACAGTCTGATGCGACTCATGACGAGCAAGGGATTCAGCAACCCGACCCGCGTTGCCGCGAACCTCGCCAAGAAGCAGAAATGCGTCGACGGCTTCCAGCAGTGGGACGCCCGGTGGAGCGGCTTCTTGTCCGCCGCGGCGCCGCCTTGCGAGAGGACGGAGGACCGGGCCCTCGACCTGCTCTACGTCCGTCGCATCTTCGCCCACGTGTTCTTGACCCTCGATTTCACCCGAGGCGAGCTGTGCCATGACGACTTCTTGAAGGACTACAAGCGAATGCTCCATCTGGCCACCAAGCTGTTAGAGGACTTGAACTCGCGCCCCCAGGCGAGCAAAGACCCCTCGCATCCCAGCTTCGGTCTCTCCACCACCGTGGCCGAGCCATTGTTCCTCATTGCCACCCGCTGTCGGGAACCCACCGTCCGTCGCCATGCACTACGCTTGCTACAGCAGTACCCGCGCCGCGAGGGGATCTGCGAGGGGATGGTCGCCGCGAAGATCGCCGAGGCGATGGTCGACATCGAGGAGAAGGGGTGTCATGCAGGACACGCGGACGCCTCGTGTACGACGGGACAGTGGGTGTGTGGGGTGCACCGCGTGGCGATCGTGAACTTTGTCCTTGTTGCGGAACGGCAGGTCAAGATTCAGATCCAGACCGTCGAGGATCTGATGCTGGCAAGGCCCGAGAGGGTCTTAGTCACTAGTTACTGGTGACATTCTCTAGACTTGTATATAGATTGGTCTTGAATCGTACTTCGTCCTCGCAGCGATGGCCCAGCTCGAGCACGCAGGCTAGTTCGTAGTAGGGTGATGCCGATCTCTACGTTGAATTCACTCTGGCAGTCTCAGTCTCCTGGTCTTGCCTGGTAGAGTGGAGTGGTACTCCAACCCTAAAGTGAAATCAGGACTTGCTAACTCGCTGTATCTGGACACCCGGTTTCAGTCTGGTTGTATACCCAATCTTGCTGGTCTACTTCGAGCGTCGAATGAGCCCGCAAACTCGTACCTCCACATCCGCGACATGCAGCTGAAAGTAGCGTTAGCTTCAGCTAATCAATCGCTCGTGCTCCTCCGAGCAGTAGCCCTCCCACGCATCCTCGGAGTCACGTACCTCTCCCTCTCCGTGACGAGTAACTATCATTGGTATGGGTTATCTTAGTGCGCTGCCCCGGTTGCTTCCGTTCCACGCCGACAAGGTGATTCAGGTAAGTACCGTAGTCTTCAGCCCGCGGGCAGTGCTCGTTCTTTGGTACAGCTAATGCACAGGACCCCATACGAACTGCACCAAGAATCTCTGGTGATCGGATACCCGCAGAGCGTGGTTTAGTATAGCAAGACGTCGTATAACACACATAGTCGCTAAAAGTAACGTATGTAATTAGTCGTTCCTATTTACACTCGCCCCTCTTCGCCCCTTCCTGCTCCGAATCCCAAGGGGGAGAGACACGAGGAAACAGAGTCCAATCCCCAAAACCTATTCATGCACTGCATCGGGGGATCAAAAGGATCGTGAGGGGAAGGGCTGGCGGAAAGTGGCGCGGAAAGGCAGTCCATGCAGATGAGGGCGGGGGGTCATCATCGCTATCATAATCATATCCATGCGAAACGGTGGGGGTTAGGAGGGAGAGTCGTTGGTCATTTCAGTTGAGGTTGGGGCAAAGCCGCGATGCAGGGCGGGTTGAATGCCGCAAATCGCAGGAGATTGCATGAAGGTCAAGTTCCGGGTCGAATCGCAAGGGGTAATATTTCGAGGCAGAATAACAGCGCAGAGACGGGAAAGGGAATCACGAATGGTCGTATCACACACACGCGCACACGGGGGCACAAAATACCCATAAGATTGAGATCAAACACGCACCCACCCTCTCGGCTTCCAAAGTCATGGGTATACACCACCTATCATCATCATCCAACCAACGACTAGATGGAATCTATACCACCCCGGCAAGTTAGCACCACCCCGACCCAGAGACAACACGATCGACGAAAGGGGGCAACATACTCAGCGTCATACTCAAACTGACGTCCGTATTCTCCACCATTTCCGTGAACTCCTCGAAGCTGATCTTCCCATCGCCATCCTTGTCGGCCTCCATGATCGTCTTGTCGACGATCTGCTGCAGCTGCACATCTTTCAGGTTGTTGCCGACCATCATCTTCAGGACGATGAAGAGCTCGCCGTTGGAGATGTACCCGTCGCGGTCGATGTCGTACACCTTGAATGCGAACCGAAGCTTCTCCTCCTTGTTGCCCTTGGAGCTGAAGGCCGACAGGCCGGACACGAATTCTTGGAAGTCGACGTCGCCGCCGCCGTCCTCGTCGAAGATGGCGATCATTCTGTTTTTGTGGGGGAAGCATGCATTAGATTCTGTGATGGAGCTTTGGGGGTCTGTAGTGAGGTGATAGTGGGGTAAGGCGGGGGTGTGAATTGCATCGGGCATACTAGGTCAAAGGAAAGAGAGGGAGAGGAGGAGGTACCTCGTGGCGAGTGGGTTGGATGAAACTTGAGGCAAAGAAAGAAATTCATCGCGATCAATAGTACCGGAACTGTCCTGTTGAATCACGCAGAGTTGTGTCAGAATGGAGTCACATGTAAAGAAGCGACACGATCACGACAAACCTTATCCAGCTTCATGAAGCGCTTGCGGAGACGGTCAACTTCATCGCGATCAACTACACACCATTAGTTTCACACGATGACCGTTCACTCGAAAGGCTTGACCAACAGTTGGAGGCAGAAACTATGTTATCGAGAAGCTGAGAGGTGCCGACCGAGCCCCTGCGGCGGCGCGCATCGTACAGGGCGGCATTGTTGGGCTCACTGGAATGGTCCATGGTGTGGGCTTTTGTTTTGAGCGGAATGTAAAGGGGAGGAGGATAGGGGGGATCAGGGGGACTGCGGAAGAAAGGGTGCTTAATAGAATTTCTCGTCTATTCACTGCGATTCAACCAGGAACCACAACAGGTGAAAGAATCAAGGCAACAATGACAGGTAGGAAACCAGAACTAGACGACTCCAACAAGTAGATGAACGCCGAATGCGGGAGGGCGAGAGGGAGAACAGAGGAGACTCCCCCGGCAGGCGATACAGACCAAAACGGCACTTTGATATCGACCAGCCCCGCACTAACCCGAAACAGACAGGCAAGCGAACCCCTGAGGCCGTGCACCGGTCCAAAACAGGCCACTGCCGGGTGACATTGCAACGTCAACTCATCCGCCGGTGCAAAGACTACGAGATTTCTATCGTCCATATCACCCCCTTAACCATCCGCTGCCATCACAAAAATACGTCTACGTGCTTTCGCATGATCAGACCTATCTACTGATACCAATTTTGGGTCCCCCATCCCATGGTCAGCGGCCGATCTCGCGCCCCGAAGTTCGTATGACTAGGTACGGGGGTTTGGGGAGGACGCGCCCGAAAAAGCTCACCTCCAAGGCCTCCATCCCCATAGTCCGCGAACATGAAATAGATCTTATCGAGGATGAGATCCAAAATGCCCTTCAACAGATCGAGACCGGTGTCGAGAAGGCGGAGGAGTCGGTGAGTTGTGTTCTCCCCCGTATATCACTAGCATCCCTGCATATATCACGTGACATCATCACGAACCTCACCCGTCGTGAAAATTTTGCACCCGCCAGCCAAGGCCGCAACCACAGCCCGCTGACGCCTACGTTCTACAGGAATTCCATTTGCAGGTCGCTATCAGTGCCGCGGCCCAGGGCAAAGTAAAAGATGCCCATATTCCGACCCCGGAGACCGTCCTCAGTAACCTCCGATATGACGAGCTCTACCCCCCAGTCTTCTCGCAGCCCGCCACATACATCCGCTTCTCCTCTACGGTCGAGGACTGCTGCGGACCTCCATATTGCATGAACGAGGACGATGATGTGTTCCTTAAGAACTTCAACCAAAAGCGCGATGCCGCCAACCAATGCACAGAAGACAACTTTGAGGAAGTCATGAGCTTCTTCGAATTGACGTCGAGGAAAGAGCAGCCGTATGCTTGTGTAGATAACTCCCCGGTCATGAGTTTCGAAGAGTTCCAGGAGGCGATGGATCCAGCCGTAGACGACAGCGTAAAGCGTTTCGCCAAGGACATATACGACTACTGGAAGTCGCGACGCATCAGCGGCGGGAATGAGCCTCTGCTCCCGACACCAAAGGTGAGTCCCTGGCGCATGAAGCGGCAAAGGTTATCCGATCCGCTAACTGTTCACAGGCTGAAGCTGGTCGGGAAGCTGATGATACCGACCCATACGTCTGCTTCCGAAGGCGCGAGGTGCGGCAGACCCGCAAGACCCGCGGCAGAGATGCGCAAAGCGCGGACAAACTGCGCCGGCTCAGAAAGGAACTGGAAGATGCTCGGCAGTTGGTTGCACTTGTACGTCAGCGTGAGTTGGCGCGCAAGGAGATGCTCGCCGTCGAACGGCAGGTTTTCCTGCAGAGATCCGAAGTCAAGGATATGAAGAGGAAACTCAATATCAAGGACGACGACGAGGATCTTATCAACCAGAGAGTAAGGATGATCATGACCTGCTTCCAAGCCATAGATACTGACCATGCCACCAGCCCAAGAAGAAGCCGGTCGAGGCACCAGCTGCGCAGCGCCCAGCACCTCCCCAACTGCGTATGCCCCCCAAGGCGGGCACGCAGCCGGCAGAAGACCTGCAGTTGCTGGAAGATGTCCAAGCGGAGAAAGAAAACGAGATCATCCGCGACATCAAGCAAAATATCACGAAGCACATCAAGTGGAACGAGGGCTATGTGGATTTCACACGAGCACCGCTCTCCCCGTCACCTGATCGGACTTTTGATGCTGCATTCCGCCCTGCAATCACTACCCAGTTACCGACACCACCATCGTCGGAGTCATCCGACAACATGACGGATTCAGCCATAGATACCCGCAGTGCCATTGCCCTCCCGAATAAATTAGCCCCCCATGCCATGGAACTGAGCGAGGACACGAGCAAGATGCCCTCATTCCGGAGACGTATAGGACGCGGGGGTCGTTTGTTCATCGATCGCCGAAACCTTGCGGCTCGTTGTAGAGTTGAAATGGATCCGTGGAAGGCTGATCGATTCAAATACGATCAGGAAGATTCAGATGAGGAGCTCGATTATGAGAGGGACCAATTCGATATCCAGATCATGCAACATCGAGCCATCATGGCAGCAAAAGCTCGCGATCAAGCGGCAGCGGCAGCGGTTCAAGCTCATGCGCAGGCGCAGGCGGCTCAAGCCCAGGCCCAGGCTCAAGCTCAACGAAAGTTGCAGGCCGAACAAACCACGGGCAACAACACATCACCAAGCGGGGGGCAAGCAGGGGGGTCTAATCCCGGGCCTGGTGCCGTTGCCTCCACGTCTTGAGATATGAGCTGGATCTCTTCTCTCGTTTTCTCCTCTCTCACGTCTTCACCTTCCCACCCGTATCCTTCTAATCTCTTTCAACCCCATGTTCAGCATCTGGCAGGCGTCATCTGTCATTTCCCCTTTTACCTTACCTGTACTTTTACTCACGCCATACCCTCATCACCCTTTTATTTTTCCTGGAACGCGGGGAAGCATATGAGATCCGGGATAACGTCGCCGGATTGATGCGCTTTTCTTATGACATGACCCCTGATCTTATGCAATTGCCACTGTACATAGCCTGTTCTGTTCCTCTTTCTCTTTCTTCACTTGAGCAGTCGATAGACTCTGTACGGATAGCGAAGCGACGAAGTTAGTAACGAAGAAAACAAGAATAATATCAATTAAGATAAAAAAAAGAAATGAAGACTTTTCTGGAAATTCTTTTCGAATATAGTCAGATATGCGAGGGAGCAAGAGCTTCAAGACCTGAAAGCCTTTTGGCGTCTCGATTCGTCGTGGTCGTCGTTGGCAGGGCGCTTGGCCGCGGACCCGTTGGCCTGATTGCTGATTTGGTCGTTGAGCATCGTAAAGAGACTTTGGAGAACTTCCTTTTCGCCAAGGCGAACTTGAATAGCCATCGCCTTGCGGCGCGCATAGGTATCAGCAGGGTTGAAGGCGCCTGGCTGGCTCAATTGAGCAAGAAGCTCCTGGTCCTGTGCGATAGTTGTTGGGTAGTGCGCTTGGTTGAGCTCCAGTGCTCTACCAAGTATGGTAGCTTCGGCTTCGCCGAACGTCGGCTTGGGAGGCTTGTTTTTGGATATTTGCTTCTGCAGAAGTTCTGGCGACAACGATAGAGTCTTGAGCAACAGAAGCAATTCCTCCTGAAGGATGTCGGTCAATTGATCTTCGGGAGAGGGTCTTGGGATGGCATAGCCGTCATCAAGAAGTTCCAACTCTTCTAGGAACCGGAGCTATGGTAAAGATTAGTATGGGCATCTTGGCAGCAGACTTGGAACAGGAGTATACCGGAGGTTGCGACTCAACATCAGCGCTCGAAAGACCCGCGGCCTGACATATATTGCTGAGGGATACCTCGATGACATCGAACGGAGCATAATTATCGGTGACATACCCGTACCGTCTCAGGAGGTCTGACCGGGGGATCTCTCCGTAGTCATTAAAAATCTCCTCGCGAGCTGCGATAGGCTTGATAGCTTTCATAACAAGGATTTCTTCTTCTTGAAAGAGGCGAGCCTGTATAGAAGCATTAGTTTGGGCTAGGAGACTCAGAATAAACGGAAGGTCACCTACATTGTTTCGATCGGCATCTGCGTTGAGCAAATCGGCCAAAGGGACCATGCCTTTAGACGATTGTCCTTCCTCTTCGTCTGAAACGTAGCCATCTTCTCCATCGCGTTCATCCTCATCCTCGGGCTTCTCAATGTCAAAAGCATAGGCCATGATAAGCGATCCCATGGTATGAGCAAGGTGGAGGAGAGCTTGTGTACCGACATCTCCGTCAAAAGAGGCTAAACCGTCGATGGGAGGGAACAGGGAAGGGTTTGCCCGAACAATGGGGGCTACAGACTCGAGTATGGATTCTTCTGCGCCCTGTCGTCCGATTTTGTTCACGATGGCGCTGCCCTGGAGCTCCGCAAGTTCGGCTGGGGACCAAAACATCAGGGTGTCAAAATTCCGAGGAAGTACTTTGAAGTACGGTGCCCAGGGGGACTGATCGCCGCGAAGATACTCATAGATCATGACCACCATGAGAGATAGCCATGGTCCAAGTTCTTCCAGGTCGTGGGAGACCAGGTCCTTCAAATTCGAATTCTGAACGGAGAGGACATGGGCGCGGGGGATGGTGAAAAGCTCTTCGCCTTCTTCGAGATCGAGTCGAGCCACTGGTAGAGTGACACGAGAATATCAGAGAGGGGGAACAACTTCCACAAAGCAGGCATACAATGAGACAAGATCAATGCGGAACAAAAATCTCGTTTAGGGAGGGTGGGAAACATACCGACACCTCGGCCGGCGCCGCTGGCCCTCAGATCAGCAATCTGGATCTTAGGGTTCAACTTGACGCCCGGAAGACTAGACAGCCAGGTGATGAACTCATCTGATTGTTGCTGGAAGTGGCTTGCATCGGGAAAATGTGTAGTGGAGGACATAATGTGGGACGACAAGAGGTCAAGTTGTGTGGTGTGGATTGGCCGTCACACCAGAGAAAAAGGAAATTGAGCAACCCCTCACCGTCTGGCGGCCGCGGGAATTCAAGGAGAGAGGGAGATCAAACCCAAGAGAACAGGGGGGAGAGGAGGGAGAAAGGTATGGCGTGGTTGATGAAGTGTCACGAGAAGGAGGGGGGGGGGGGGGGGGGGGGGGGGGGAGGGGGGGGGGGGGAGAGAAAAAAAAAAAAAAAAAAAAAAAAAAAAAAAAAAAAAAAAAGTTCCGTTAGAGAGTAACTAGTTAACTTAGCGACGACGCTGATAGACCGAGTCCTAGACTACCGTACCGTACTCAGTTAATATTAACCTACCACTTTTTGAGTGACAGGCAGTTTAGTTGTCTGTACCGCCGGATAAACGCTGCGGCGGATTTGCCGTCCCAGACTCTGGCGACCAATCGATAACGTTGCTGATAAAGCCGAACCAGGCCCGAATTTGCCCCTCCATCACTGGCTCGTCCCGGCCTTTGAGGTTCATTTTTTGAACAGCTTCTCCGAAGCGGTGATCTGTCTGTCGGCTTAGCTTGCAATTCGGTCCATTCTTGCGCAGAAAGCCTAGTCAATCTATACTTTCAAACCTTCGCGCCGCGTCTTCCACCATGATTGCCGTCGGAATTGAAGGCTCTGCCAACAAAGTCGGAGTGGGCATTATCTTCCACCCGGAAGATGGCAGCACCCCGCAGGTGCTTGCGAACGTGCGGCACACCTATGTCACTCCTCCCGGCGAGGGTTTCCTCCCCAAGGACACTGCCCGCCACCATCGCGCCTGGGTGGTGAAACTGGTCAAGCAAGCCCTGCAAGATGCGCGGGTCTCCGTCAAGGATGTTGACTGTATTTGTTACACCAAGGGTCCTGGCATGGGCGCCCCTCTGCAGAGTTGCGCCATTGCCGCGCGCATGTTGAGTCTACTTTGGGGCAAGGCGTTGGTGGGAGTCAATCACTGTGTTGGACGTAAGTATACAACACCGTCATCTCTGCAAGCCCGTTATCGAGATCTTCTTCCACAGGGGTGCCATGTGGGGACAGACGCGACGCATTGGCCCCCCTCTAATATCTCCATCTATTCATCTGCCCCCCTTTTCTTTTTACCCACCCTTGACCCTCCTTGGAGATCTTGGACACAATAGCCGCAAATTGATCCACCGCGTCGCTAACCCTAAGCTTGCCAGATATTGAAATGGGTCGGGCCATCACCGGCGCCACGAACCCAGTCGTCCTCTATGTCTCCGGCGGGAACACCCAAGTGATCGCATACAGCTCGCAGAGGTACCGTATCTTCGGCGAGACCCTTGACATCGCCGTCGGAAACTGTCTGGACCGCTTCGCACGCACGCTACAGATCTCCAATGACCCTGCGCCGGGCTATAATATCGAACAGTTGGCCAAGAAGGGCAAACGACTAGTGGATCTGCCTTACACCGTCAAGGGAATGGACATCTCCATGTCTGGAGTTCTAGCAGCGATTGATGCGCTGGCCGTTCAGTACGGACTCGATGGGGAGTGGGACGGAAAGGACGAGGGCGCGGAGGACTCTGCCTCCGGGGAAGCAGACGATGGGAAGCCGACTCGTGCGGATTTGTGCTTCTCACTGCAGGAGACCGTTTACTCTATGCTGGTGGAGATCACGGAACGTGCGATGGCGCATGTGGGGTCGAAGGAAGTGCTGATTGTTGGTGGTGTGGGATGTAATGAACGGTTGCAAGAGATGATGGGCATCATGGCTCGAGACCGCGGGGGCACTGTACATGCCACGGATGAGAGATACTGCATCGACAACGGCATTATGATTGCTCAGGCCGGTCTGATGGCCTACAAGACTGGCTTCCGGACGCCGCTCAAGGACGCCACTTGCACGCAACGGTTTCGCACGGACGAGGTTCTGGTGAAATGGAGGGATTGAGTCGCGTGCCGATTGGATCAAGAGTTATGATTTTCATGATATAAGTAATAGAACTTAGACAAATGTCTTTAAAGAGGCCGCAGGGTTCGGCGCTTGAAAACCATACTTAAGTTGACCTTGCAAGATAGTCAGTAGCACTGGTGCAGCCTATCGAATACTCATTGATTGATCACTCCTTCTAGTCCTATATCAAAGACTACAACCAATATCAGATAGTTTTGCGCCGGAAGCTGTCGGATAATGTGTCATTTGTGGACTCACCGGCCCTTTCTCGATATTGAGGAATTAGGTAGAAGCTTGTTTCGGATATACATCATACAACTATTTGTACGAGCCAATGCGAGAACCCCTAGGAACCGCGGGACCGTTAGCCGGCACTCAGGAGGGCTCGTTTATCAGCCGATGCTAATCGCTAGTCATACACCACCTCAATAACAGAGCAACATCGAGCAGGGGAGCAGACCCTGCATCTCAAGTTTATTGTTCCAAGCAGAACGGGGGTGTTCAAGATCCAGTCCGCTTGGATGGCATGCCCAACTATATGTGGATCTATTGCACTTGAGACGCCTTGATACTAAAATGCAACGGAAGTCAACTATCCGTAATTCTCAAATCATCTATTTCATATCGATGAGTTATACAGCGAGCTTCATTCTGCATGAGACAGACTTTCCCGTGCGGTTGGATACCGAGTCAATACTCACGCTGTCCTGGCCATGCAGGGGCGAGAGCAGTAAAAGGAGTCAAATTCTATCTGTAATTACTCCGAGATATCTCCTGTAGGCTTGTACAAAATTGTCGTAACATACTGTACAATTCGAGTCAATATCAGACAAGGAAAACTAGGAGAAGGACACCAAATACAGACGATGGACTTACCTTTCGCTTGTACCTAGTTGTCACACTAGTGGCCAAAACACCGTTCTTGATGCTGCTTGTAGCAAGATGGTTGAGCACTGTGTGGTTGGGATAGTTCAATACACTACTATCATCCTTCATGGGTGTAGTGCCGTTCAGGATGGACTTTCCAAGGAAGAGTGGTAGACTTGGTGGCGTTGGAGCATCCCCGACGATATTGACAGCTTGCTGATACTCAGGCGCTTCCTCTTCTTTGTCCAGGTCGAGAAGAAACTGGGGAATGATACCGCGGAAATCACCAAGAGGTATCTCCTCCTCTGGCTCTTCTTTATCGGATTGGTCGTCCACGGTGGAACCGCCCTCCTGATCGGGGGTGGCAGGGTCAGGTAGGACCTGAGGTGGACGAATACCCGGGGGAACCGAGCCCTTGTCGCTCTCTCTCCGCCCCCGGTTAATGTCATCAGCACTGATCTCAATATAGTTGACCAAGTGGTTGGTGAAGTCCACCGCCGTGGGAAGAGTATCAGAAGCCCGCATTTCGTTGTCAACGATGAATTTGAGATGATGGGTACCCGGACGGAGATTTAATCTAGCTGACATAACGCCTGGGTTGTTCTCACTGCTCCAGAGATAATCAATCAGTCATCGAAAGCCAGGTAGCTAGTGACGATTGAAAGAAGCGGCCGCCGCAAGTCCTCTATCCAAAGCACCGCATTTCTGAACAATATACGAGCTGGAAGAGATCGAGCAATCGCTGCTGAGACGCGTGCGGTGGTAGTCACGTACCTTCTGTGTAGACGGAACTTCTTTTCCCAATTCACGAATGTTCCAGTTACATAAACCTTGTCTCCAGGGCCGGTCCACTCAATGGTTGTGGGTACTGCCCTTCCAACTCCGCTCGGCGTAAAAGGCTGAAGCTCGTCCAATACCTCATCATCTTCCACAGTGGTGCTTCCTTGACTCGGGTGCCTTTGCTCAATATGTTCGTCCAAAAGCTGGTCGACGGGCAGCGACTCCATATAACCATCTTCTCGGCCAACAGTTGTAGCATCGCCAATGGGTAGCGGCATGCGCGGAGGGCGCTGAAGATGAACGGAGGCGCTGTAATATACGTTTGGCGGCGCACCAGAGGGCGCCATGGGGTCATTCCTAGCGGTGGCTCGAGAAACAGGAACTTGTACTGGGTTCGAAGGGTCAGGCGAAGGGATGTCACCATCGCGAAGGTCTGCTTTTTTGGGAGTCGGACGATCTGCGGGTCTTGTTGCGGAGTCGGCGACATTGCGGGATTGTAGGCGTTGTTGAACAGAATGGTGGCTTTGCGATGTTGGATAGCCCTTTGCGGTCTCTCTGGTGGCAGAAGGATCGGCTGCGGAAGCCTTCGTGGTACCCGATGGGGCATTGACCGAAGGTCGACGATGTACCCTTTTGTCACTCGCGGGTGCCGTTAGGCCCGAGTGACCCGAGGGGGTTTGGGCGTCTCCGGCCGGGCCCTTGGAAGGATTGTTGCCCATTTGAACAGAGAATACCGAGACACTTATTAATTAAAGAGTGAAGCTGAGAGTAGCAGGGTTTTGTAGTAAGACGCTGCACGAAAGATGTTTAAGAAAGGCGCATAGAAAAAGATGCCAGCATCCGAAGGTCGGCCTCTGACGGCGGAGGGGTAATGGAATTCCGAGAAGAATAAGAGATCGACAACTGGGTAGGGAACACCTTGTAATGATCGACAGGACGTAGCACAGTAAATGAAGGGAAATAAGTAGCAAAGGTATCTTGGGAATGAAAAGAGTCCAGATCAACAAAGGCGGGTGGAGGATAATCGCTTGATGGGTTGCCGCGTTGATGATTGATGATTGATGATGTCGATGTCGTCGACCCCAGACTAGTACTAGAAGAGGAGACAAGCCTGGGCCAGGAAGGTCTACTTAGGGCTTAGGGTTGCGGACTGCTTTGACTGAGTCTCAATCATTTTATCCCCGACCCCCGCTTTTCCCATCTTCGGCTTTCGCTCCGGCCGCTACTCCGTATCTTGCTCAGTATTTGTTCGCCAATAGTTGTAACGAAACCATTCTATTCAGTTCACAAGGCGCTCGCACCCTGTGCTGTACTGTACATTGTTGTCCTGCAATTCATATCGGGTGGCCTTCCAGCTTCTTTTCCAAAGAACATGTCTTCAAATCGGAAGTCCATCGCACCTGCTTTACTTGTACATACCGATCGCGGGGAATATCCGCTTCTCTGCCGCCCCAGACCGCTTGACATAAGCAGATTACCAGCCTCTCCCTGACATGGACTCTCTAGAGTCTAGACACGTTCGCGACAGTCCTGGGCTGCTTAATATATTCTGAACTACTAAGGTGAAACTAGTCCCGGTGGGAGCGTCTTGTCATTTCAATTGAGCAAATGGCTTGGCTGTCAATTCTGCGGGGCGGCTTCAATGCCTTATTCTATCCTACTCTTTACCTTGTGCGCTGGGCATATACACTGCTGCGCATTCTGACCTCGCCATTGGTAGCACTGGGCTACTTCGCGGTTCATATCATCTTGCTGCCTTTGAGAATACTTGTCAAGTTTGAGGTACGTAAATTATTCGCGTGCTTTGTCCCTCTCGTATTTCAAGAAGAAGAGAGAGAGCGCTCATATGACGCTCACAGGCTCTATTTGCTTTCCTTGCGATTGCCATCCTGGCAGGAATCGGCCTTGGATTGATCTTGTTCGGCACAACGACGATCACCGTCGAGACAGCAGATCGGCTGGTAAAGTTTGTACTGGGTACCGCTGCCCGAAAGTTCTATGGGAGTAATGATGACCTCCTCGATGACACTACGAAGACGACGCCTTCTGCAAGCGATCCCAGTACTGAGGATGATTACTTCACAGCATGGCACGGGAGACAAGTTTCGAGGGATCTGAAAAAGGCTGCTCTTCTAGCTGACACGATTGTCGAGGAAGAGGAGGCCAGCCGCAGCTCGAGCCATTCTAGATAAAAGTCATTCAGATCCAAAGCAATGAAGCCATGATGCAGTGGAGGGCTCAAACATGCTTCTCCACAAACTATGCCTGCTAGTGATGCAATGGATTTGATTAGTTTAGGGGTTTCAGGTGCAGTCGGATTTCAAGCGTCCGTGGTTGAAGGTCTGGGCCTACCAAACGGACTTTTGCCGGAAGGGAAACATGGGGAATGCTACCTCAGCAAAACGATCGCCCATCGACCATCGGGCCGCATTGGCGCATCCAACATCTTACATTCTTCCCTATCCATCATCTCATTCGTCCGATTACTTCACCTCAAATTACTTGGTACGTAGGCGAGAGTACCTATTACATATGCTTGAGTCTCTTTCAGATTGTGGTTTGTGATCTGTGGTTGATTCACTCATGCTTTCTGGGTGCCAGGAACCTGGGTTCACCATGCCCTAACAATATGAGACGCTAGATGGGGTTTATGGTGACATTGAGCATGAGACGATAATGGTGAGCGTCATACCCGGTGTTTCCGCGAGTCTTGAATCGCAGCAAATTCATTCATTCTGACCTATGGAACTCAGGCGCTGTACTTTCTCGATCAAATCAAAATTCCTATTCTTTATTTCTGTTCATGATGACGACCTATTTTCCCTACGTGTCCGCCTACTTGTTTATTCCCTAAGCAACATTTTGTGTCTCTCGCACTCATCTGCATCCAAGTCTGTCTCTCGTGCCTCCATTTAGCGCCTGTAAGCATTAAGTCTTGATACAACCTCAACAGACACAGAGCGATATATCAATTGGACCTTTCTTTGTTGCGAACCCTGCGACTGTACAAATTCTTCGCTCCAGGGTGTGTCAAAGTTACAGTAGAGACCCGATTCAATGAGTGCTCGACCAACAACAGTTTCACCGACCTGAGATCCACCTGATTCATGAATTCTGAGAGCAATGTTTCCAAGTCGCGCGGCGTTGCGCATACGCATACGCATAATTTTGGCGGGTCTGTTCCTCGTGTTGATATGCGGCCAGTCTTTCTCGCGCTGGCGCAAGCAGAGTGATGCACCAGGAGCCACCTCCATAGACGATCCAGCTGCACCCAGCCAAGCTCAACTCACCTGGCGTCATGCGACTGAAGGTCACATCGAGTTCTGGCGTCAATTCCAGCCCCTGCTGACCACTTACGAACCAAAATGCTTACCGCCTCTGAGGCTGGGGATGGCACCGTCCATCCGGTTCGAGCAGGCGGACCCGTACGATCAAACCGAGTTCCTCGATCTTCTCCCCATGGACATCGAGGACCTGCAACAGACGCACAGGGGCTTCCTGAACGCGATCAAAACCACGCCCCCGCAACTGAACTACACCCGCAACACGCGCGGCCTCGTGTCCACCGCCGGAGGATCCTACCTCCCCGTACTCGTGCTATCCCTGCGCATGCTCCGACGCACCGGCTCCCAGCTCCCCGTCGAGGTCTTCCTCGCCAGCGAAGACGAGTACGAGACGTACATCTGCGACGTGGTCCTCCCGTCCCTGAACGCGCAATGCATCGTGCTCTCCACGATCCTCAGCGCGATCCCGCACTCCATCCACATCGAAAAATACCAATTCAAGCTCTTCGCAATGCTCTTCTCCTCCTTCGAAGAGATCCTCTTCCTCGACGCGGACGCCTTCACACTCTTCCCCCCAGAGACGCTCTTCACCCAGGACCCCTTCCTCTCGCACGGCCTAATCACCTGGCCGGACTTCTGGGCCTCAACGATCTCCCCCTCCTACTACGAGATCACGGGCCAACCCGCTCCGAAGCCCCCGACGCGCCCGTCCAGCGAATCCGGCGAAGTCCTCCTCTCAAAGAGATCCCACCAGCGCACCCTCCTGCTCAGCACGTACTACAACATCCACGGCCCGGAGTTCTACTACCCGCTGCTGTCGCAGGGCGCCGCCGGGGAAGGCGACAAGGAGACCTTCGTGGCGGCGGCCACGGCACTCGCGGAGCCGCACTACCAGGTCGCCGAGCCCCTCTGCGCCATCGGCCACACCACGCAGCGCGGCGGCTTCGCGGGCTCCGCCATGGTGCAGTTCGACCCCACCGAGGACTTTGCTCGTCATCGTCACCGCGAGGAAACCCGGAAACCCCAGCCGCAAGCGCACGGCTTCTTCCTGTCACCCCCCAATACCACCAGGACGGCCCCCCGCACCCCCCGCGCCTTCTTCATCCACGCCAACTACCCGAAATTCGATCCCGCCACCGTCTTCGATGCGCACGAGGTCAACCCCGCCATCGGGGACGATGGCCGCTACACCCGCGCCTGGACCGGCCCGCCGGAGATCATCCGCGCGTTTGGCCGGGACGTCGAGAAGGAGTTCTGGGAGGAGATCCGGTGGACCGCGTGCGAGCTCGAGGGGAGGTTCCGCGCCTGGGAGGGGAAGAAGGGGGTCTGTAAGAGGGTGGAGAAGTACTACCGGGCGATGTATGGAGGGCGATGGTGGGGTTGGTAGGTAGGTTGGTAGGTAGGTAGGTAGGTCTAGGGTCTCGGGGTTCTGGGGTGCAGGTGTTTGCGTCATCTAAGTCGCAAGCACCTGTTGAATTGAAGAATTTAGGGCTTCAGGTTGGCTGAGGTGTGGACAGCTTCAACCCTTCTTGATAGGTGGTAATTCTTGGTGTTGTCGTGTCTTATCATCCGCGGGTATGCACCTGCATACTCGAGTTGATCGTGGAACGTGTCAAGTCATGTCTATATTCATACACAACATCTCTCCTAATATACAAGAGTTGAAAGATCTTCTATCCTTGCTCAACCAGAAACGAGGCAAATCCCTCGGAATAATGTTTCCAAGAACCCCACCCCACCACTCCCTCCACCCCGTCAATTCAGCCCCTTCGCCTCCGCCCTCCGAATCGCCTCCCGGAACAACTCCTTACAAGGAACCCTACTCCCCAGCCTCGCGCAGAGCAAGAACGCCCCGCTCAGCTTGCGGTGCAGACTGTACGTCTCCTCGGGGGGCGGCGTGAGCCGCTCGCGGATCATGACGGGGATCAGCGCGCGCACGCGGTCGGTGATGGTCTGGTCGCGGAAATCGTAGACGTCGGGGGAGGTCTCCATGAAGGGCTCGGCGATGGTGATGACGGAGGTGACGTGGGCGTCGACCATGGCCTGGCTCTCGTGGCCGGTCAGGTAGCCCAGCTCGAGGGAGAAGCGGCGGCAGGCGTCGCGGTCGTTGCTGGAGGCGGCGACGAGGGTGCGGACGTACTTGGTGATGAACTCGGTCGGGTAGGCGCGCGAGGCGCCAAAGTCCAGCAGCTCGAGGCGGTCGGTGCGCGCGTTGTAGAGGAAGTTGGTCCAGTTGGGGTCCGTCTGCATGTACCGGAACTCGGTGATCTCCCGCAGGCAGAGGCGCATGATCTGCGTGCCGATCCAGTCGCGCTGGGCCTGCGTGAAGTCCTGGATCTTGGTCACGGCGATGCCCTCCAGGCGCTCCATGGTGAGCACCTGCTTGCCGGACGCTTCGGGGATGATCTCGGGGACGAGGAAGACGGGGTCGTCGCGGAGGAGCTCGCGGAAGCGGTTCGCCGATTCGGCTTCGCGGATGTAGTCGCACTCCCAGGCGAGTTCGGTGCGAGCGTTCTCGATGGTCTTGTCGAGGTAGAGGCCTCGGGGGAGGAGGCGGGATGCCGTGAGGAGGATGGAGAGGTTGTTGAGGTCGGAGTCGATGGAGTCGGCGACCCCGGGGTATTGGATCTTGACGGCCACGGGTTGGCCGGTACGTTTCAGAACGGCACTGTGCACTTGGCCGATCGAGGCAGCGGCCATGGGGATATCGTCGAAGGAAGAGAATAGATCGCGCCAGTCCGGGCCAAGGTTGTCAGTCAGCACCTTATCGCGTTGCGAGGCAGGCATGTAGTCTGCTCGGTCTTGGACTCGTTGGAGGACTTGATGGATAGCTTCAGGAAGCATCTTTGTGTCTGCGAGCGAACTCCGTTAGTCGGGAAGAATCGAAGCTTGGAGGGTGCGCATACCTTGAATACTCATCATCTGTCCTAACTTGAGGGCAGCTCCGCGCATCTTGGACAATTTAGCTACGAGCCGCTCCGTGTTCGCAGCGCTGAACATGAGCGACCCGGATGATTCGGCTTGACTGCCTGTGACCCTGCGAAGACCCTCGCCCATGGCACCCCACGCCATTGAAGTGGCCAGTCCGCCGTATTGCCATAATCTCCCGATGCGGGATGACGGGACACGGGACTCGACCATCTTGTATGTGTTCTGGTTCTTCAGGGCGGCAGCCGTTTCTGGCTCTGTCTGCGGGAGAACGTCAGCTTTTCATCTCTTGCAGGATCAAACCACTGCTCAACATACCGCCGCTGCCGCTTCCGCGACCATCTCGCCCACAGCACGGGCTTCTTCTGTCTCCTGTTCGATTTGCTTTGCATGCTCTGCCCGAGGCACCGCGCCCGCCTGCTTGTACCGCATATCCGCAGCCGGCTTCCGAGACATCATCCTTGCGACTCTGGGACTGTGGAAGATATCCTTCATCATCTCCTCCGGAATTTCGCTCGGTTCGGCCGTCTTGTTGGTTGCAGACTGATCCACCGAGGCAGTCTTCACCGAGGATTGGAACACATCCGCATTGATATCGCGATCGGCCCCGATTTGTGTGTCGTTCGCTGCCTTGGGCAACTTCATCCGGGGAAGCCCCGAGTCACCCGCTGTGGAGTGCTTGGGAGGCTCGTAGAACACATCCTGTTGTTGACTGACATCCAAAGGACTAGCCTGCCCGCCCCCATTGTGGTCCGCCACCCTCGAAGGGATCTGAGCTTCCGCCTGTCTTTGCGCCTGCCGCGCCTGAGCGGGGGAGAGATCGGATGTCGCACTGCGGGTCGTAGTGGTCGGGGTCAGCTCCGTGTAGCTTGATGCGGTCGTAGGTGCTGGTGCTGACTCGGACGGACGGTAGGGCTCGGGGTCGGGTTCATTGAATCGCCTGGCTAGTGCAGCTGCAGCTTGCGCTGAGAGACACAGGCCATCGACCTGGCTCTTGATGCCCTTGGTGAGGGAGGAAGTGCGGGTGTATAGATCTATCTGGCGCTGGCGGATGGCGAGATGCCTCGCGGCCACTGTCCCGGCGACATTGCACAATTGAATGACGTCCAATAGACGCTTGCCCGACATTGTCTGTGTACGCCTGTAAGGTATATATATTAAAAGGTAGCCCGTTCAATGCCCTAGGCTTATTCTCTGCGCATGATTCGCACCGAAGGAGAGCGATAATCTATCCAGAAACCGGTAATGCCGGAATCAAGCAGTGAACGCATTGGTGGAAACCGCATGGACTTCGACGGTAATTTCCCGCACGCGACCGGATGCTTTTCTGCCGGGTCTCACCGCGGAGAAACTTGGGCTTCTTCCAATTACAAATTACGTATCGTGTTTACTTGATTTATCTCGACTTCCACCCGGTCAGCTCCGAGTCCGATGGGACCCGTTATCGGCACTTCAACCGATAAGGGGAAATTGCACAAAAAAAGATGGGGAATTCGCCTTGAAAGAGCTATAACAAAAGCGCCACTCCCTCCCCCCCCTTGCCAGGCATCATGAATTGTCAATTGTTACTCCGTACTCTCCCTCCAATCCCTCCCAAGAACCTCCTCCCCTACCTTGGCTAGAACGCTGAACACCACTCAATGGCCGTCAAAATCACCACTCGAGACCTAGAGCAAGAGATCATCGATCTCGAATCCCGCCTCCAACATGCGCGGAAACGCCTCGCACTGGCATCGACCTCTCCGTCCACACCGCTACCGCCGCCGTACAGCAACCACAA
This sequence comes from Aspergillus indologenus CBS 114.80, assembly GCA_003184685.1. Lineage (NCBI taxonomy): Eukaryota > Fungi > Ascomycota > Eurotiomycetes > Eurotiales > Aspergillaceae > Aspergillus > Aspergillus indologenus. The sequence goes on from KZ825573.1 coordinate 94,017, forward strand.
CGAGGACGACTCCGACTACGACATGACTCCCACCAAGGGTATGTACATACATACCCCATCTACACCCGTAACCACCAACCACCTCCTAATTCACCAAACCACACAGGCAACACAGCAATAACACCACCCTCGATCCCGATCTCGCACGCGCTCCTCCTCCTCTCGGACTCCGCCCTCCCGCTGGGCTCCTTCGCCTACTCCAGCGGCCTGGAATCCTACCTGGCCCACAACAAACCGCTGCCCCGCACCGTCACCCCCGTGGCCTCGTTCCATCGCTTCCTGAAGCTCTCGATCGCCTCGATGGCCAGCACCTCCATCCCCTACGTGCTCGCCGCATACCGGTACCCGGAGGATCTGGAGACGCTGGACAACGACATGGACGCCTCGACGCCGTGCATCGTCGCGCAGCGCGCGAGTGTCGCCCAGGGCCGGGCGTTGATCGGGGTCTGGGAGCGTGCGTTCCGGGCCTCCTACGCCGCGACGACGACGACGACGACGACGACGACGACGACGACGACGAGCCTCACCCCCGCCGCGGCCGCCGCGGTGCAGGCCATTGCCGATTTCTCGGACGCGTTGAAGCTGTGCGGCGACACGGCGGACGAGCTGGGGCCCAAGGGCCATCTGGCGCCGCTGTGGGGGGTCGTGTGCTCGGCCATGGGCATGGATGCCCGCCAGACGGCGTATGTGTTCATGGTGAACCACGCCAAGGCGGTGCTGAGTGCGGCGGTGCGCGCCTCGGTCATGGGCCCGTACCAGGCGCAGAGCGTGCTGGCCAGCCAGCGTCTGCAGGACATGATCACTGAACGCATCGACAAGGAATGGGACACCCCCGTCGAGGACGCCGGGCAGATCGTCCCGCCGTTGGATTTGTGGGTGGGCAGACACGAGCTGCTGTACAGTCGGATCTTCAATTCCTGATCACCACCCACCACACCAAGCTTAGTTGCATTTTCTTTCGGAGTCATTGGTCTTTGGGATGGGGGGCATTGGTTGTGTTTTTTTTTTCCATGGCAGGTCAGCGCAAGAGTCTGGGTATTGGCGGAATATTGGAGCATTGGATAAATCTGGGCTGCGTTCAGCATCTTTGTGTGGTCTCTTTCATCAATAAAGTTATTTTTTCTAAAGTTAATCCTACATGTGAGCTGCATACCTCATCTCAACTTCACGTGGGTATCCAAGGAGGACGCCTCGAAACACAAACAGGGAATCGAACAAAACGGAAAGTAAAGAGGAAAATGGAATCAAACCGGTAACCCGAAGACCAACAACCCGGCCAATATGCAAAGAAGATATCTGATCAAAAAGGAACAGATCTGAATCGAACGCCGGCCTTCTTGAGAATCCTATCCTGCTAAAAACACAGTAAAACACCGCACCATGAGCCTTTTTCCATGATTAGAGAAAGATATGGGGTAGAAAGAAAAAGAGAAAAAGAGAAAAAGGGTAATAAAACGGACATAAAGAGAAAAATCGGGAGTGAGAACGGCAGAATGGCAAGTCGGAAGGGAAATAGGGAAGGGGGAAAGGGGGAAAGGGAAAGGTAGACTATGATACAAGAGATTTATAAACGGAGAGGTGACATCAGATCACAGAGTGATATGCATGTAGTCGTTGTTGCCGAAGGACTTGTTGCAGTTAGGACACTTGCGTGACCGCGAGGTGAGACGTTCTTCGACACAATCCTTGCAGAAGACGTGGCCGCAAGTCTTGATCGCGGTATTTTTGAAATTGCGGCGACAAACTGTACAGAGAGCAAGCGTCTATAGAATTGTTAGCAATGGGAACGAACTTTCCTCTGCAATTATAAGACGTAGTACTGACCCGCAGCATCTCATACTCAGACGACTGGTTGCCAAGACTCTTGTTCTTCCAGTTGTCTAGACTCTTCTTGGTGTCCGCCAGGGTAGCCTTCAAGCCCTCGACTTCCGTTTCGGCTTTGCGACAAGCACTGGCCGTACTGGAAAGTGTCGAATCCTTCGATGCCGACAACGCCTTAAGATCCGCCACTTGCCTGTTCAGACCCTCAATCGTGATATTGTTTTCCGTGATTTGTTGTTGCGCAGCGTGGTTCTTGGTAATCAAGCTGTTCAGTGCTTCCTTGGTCTCACTCACTTGCTTTTCCATGTTCGCGAGCAAACTCCGGGTTGCAGCTTCCGATTCCTTCAGCTGCGTGACAATGTCCGAGCTCTTGGAGTTCTGCATACGCAAAGTGCGAACCTCCAATTCCCGAGCTTCCTTGCTTTTCATCGCAGCAAAGTATTTTTGATCTGCTTTGGACTTCTCCGCTATGAGCCGTGCAACCTTTTCTTCCAGAGCGCCGAAATCGGTGACTTTCTGTGAAGCCAGAGACGAATACTTTTTGCAAGCAATCTGCATCGAGGATAACTCGGTGTTAAGCATCGCATATTGGCGCTCTAAATTGCGAAATCGAGTACGCAATTCTTCGGTTGGAATTTCATCGACACTCGGTGCGGCGGCCTTCTCCTTCTCAACTTCGACACGCAAGCGCTCCACCTCGGATTCCAGGGCTGCAATTCGAGCCTGGCCTGCATCCGCGAGCTCCTGGACTTTGATGGCCGTGGTTTTCTCCTGCTCCTGCGCGGCCTTTCGCATTTGTTGATCCGCCAATAATTCGTCGCGCGCATTCCGTATCCGTGCCAAATCCGTCTCAGCCCGCATCAGTTGCGCTTCCCTCTCGGCAATCACACTCTGCGTCTCCTCGTCGACCTGGTTGCGGTATGCAGTTCGTTCCGACCGTAGTTTTGCCGCTTCTTCGCGAAGTTGTACATTAGTCGCCTCTAAGTGGTTTATTCGAGTAACAACATCGTCGTATTGAGATCTCAACTGTTTGAACAGGTCCGTGCTTGCATAATCATCGTCCGTCAATCGTGTATGCTACGCCGATGTTAGTGCTTCGCGGCTGAGAGAACATTGTAAGGAGCATACCTTGATATTCAAATCAGTAATTTGGCTTAACAATTTGGCGTTCTCGGCCTCCAATTTCTGGAGCTGTTCCTTTTGCTTTTCCGAGATGGCCGCGAGTTTGTTGTGGGCTTCGTCCAACGCAGGGCTTCGTTCACCACTCGGGGTTGCGCCATTCGAGGCTGACGGTTCGTCCCGCTGTCCAGATGCACTATCACCCCCGGGCCGCTGAGCACCGAGAATATACTGCTTTTCTAGTTTGGCGACAGTGACGCTCCGTGCACGATCAAGTTTCTTCTCAGCGACCATATAACGTAGAGATGCCTCCTCCAAACTCTCCTCTAGCTGCTGCTTTTCCGCCAACGCCTTCTCGAGGTCGCTGATAGTGGCTTTCTCTTCCGCTAATTTCTTTGCGAGTTGGGTCTGCAACTCTGAGACCTCGGGCGAGACTTTCGCCGATTTAGCCAACACGCTCGAGATTATTTTCCGGATATCTTCCGACCGGGATTTGAGATGTTTCTCAAACTTCTCATTATCATCAAACAAGAGACTGCTTTGGAAAGACGAGGGTTCTGTGGAATGGTTAGTGGCTGGGGGTCGAGCAACTGGTGGCCTCACGGCGGACCCACCCTTGGCATCTTCTTCCGGAGCGCCCATGAGTATTTTAACCTCATCAATCAACTTAACGAGCATCAATCAGCCTTGAACACAGAGTGAGCAAAATGCGGTGATCTACTCACTTGTTTGTACCAGGCATCGATAATACGTAGGTGATCATTATGGTTGGTGGTCGACTTGGATAACTCCTTCAACTTGGCCTCAAGGGAGACCTTCTCCCGCTTGTACTCCTGCATCTGGCGCCATATTGCGTCTTTTTGGAATCGCTGCGACGAAGAGACGTCAGTATCTCGCCTGGTTGAGTCCACGATCCAGTCGACTTTGGCGTTGGGAAGGGTTTCTAGGGTAACCCTTGGGGTAAGTTGACACCCACGTGGGCTATTCGTGGCACTCACCTCGAGATCATCCTTCCAGGGCATGTCAGCATCAGGGTGCGGCTTGTTACCACCATTGACAGAAGTCGCCTGCTTCTTCAATGGTGGAGCCGAGTCGTTGTGGTCATAAGCAGCGGCTCTTTTCCGGTCATCCATCGTGATAAAACCGGAATCGGAAGATGCGACGGGGGATGCTTCGGCGGCCGGCATCAGTGGCTACAGAGGCATAAGTGAATTAGAGGCCGTCACCACTGAGCAGCAACGAGCCGAAAGCCGAGAGCGCAAGAAAATCCGACCGTTGAAGATATGGGTGATGAGGGTGGGTGGAGTGGGAGGGGAAGGGGGGGGGGGAGGAGGAAGTGGAGAGAGTGAATGTTGCTGGATGGCGGTTTAACTTATGTGTTAAAGAAGGTTGAGATAAGCAAGACTTAAGGAAAGCCAGGAGGATTTTCGGCCTGGGAGTTTGCGTTTCCTAGCGCCTCCCACGTGACCCCATCCACTTTCCCCGGGAGTTCAGCAGATCTGGGCATCTAGACTCGAACTCAACTCTTTCATCCATTCAGCATCCATTCAGCAACCATCGCCAACCCATCATTCACTCTCATTATTGTTCCTTTGGTCATTCACACAAATATTCCCTCATTCCCTCATTTGATCCGCTGTTCTACCAGCGAATACCTGTCGGCGATGACCTAGTCTGATCAGAATTTGATATTCGGAATGAAGTCTTTTTCCAGTTCGGTCATCAGTAAGTTTTCTTTTCCTTCGCCTCCCTCGGACTCCGACTCCCAGTGTGACTCGTATCTAATCTTTCTTGCTTCGCTAGATAAGTCGGGCAAGAAGTTTGCTCCGAAGGCGCCCGCCCGACGCGCCCCAGCTCCCCCTCCACCACGACGGCCCAGTGTTGCGTCGCAGCCGTCTGCGTCCCAGACACCGCAGCCGGCGACCGCGACAGCCACACCTGAGCCAGGCCCTTCTACCACCTCTGTTCAACCTACCGCTGCCGCTCACACGGTCCCGGTCGAAACACCAGCGGCGGCCCCGAAGAAGAAAACTACGCCCTCATTGTCTGCGACCGCGATCGCAATCCCCCAACCGAAGCGGAAGCCTTCTGTTTCAGCAGCTCCTCCCGGGGTCGCAGAAGTCGTACCACCACCTCCCCAACCCACCCCACCCAGTACCGCACCTACCGAACTTGCTTCTCAGTCTTCGATCAACGAACCCTTGGAAACGCGCGCCGATGGCAGTAGGGACGTCAGCCCAACACACGTGGTGGAGCGTTGTGCTGAAGAGGCCGCTGCTCCTCAGATTCGCGTGCGCCGTCCCGCAGATGGCGCTATCGAGATTCGCCCTACCAAACGCCCCAGGACCAATTCTGCGGCCCAGACTTCTATCCCACCTCTTACCGCTTCGACAGAACCTCCAGCGACCCAAGTCCCTCCACTTCCCACGCCCCCCGCTTCTCAAGCCAACGCTATAGACACTCAAGAACCTCCAGAAAGTCAAACAGAGACAGAGTCGCAGACGCCCGCCCCTACTACGCAACCTCGAAAGGTGGTCAAGGTCCGAAGGAAATCGGTCAAGGAAGGGAATGGTGAGAATGCGACGGCCAAGAAAAAAGAAAGAAAGACTCGTACACGGAGAAGGCGCGAGCCAACTCCTGAAGGTTCGGAGAACGTTGAAATCGCCCCTGGGCTCATTAAAATGTCGGAATTATGCAAGGACCTTCGGACCGGAAAACTCTCCAAGAGAGAAACTGAACTTCGCGTCCTCGACCAAGCAGAGCAAGAGCGCAAACAACGTGCACAGCAAGAGGGGGACACTGAGGTTCCAGTCAAGGCCAATGGAACCGAGGCCACGCCAGCAGTCGAAGGAAACAGCATGCTTGACAACAAATCTCAAGCGGGACCGGTGATGCGAATTGTCAACGGAGAAATCGTGCTCGATACTGCTTCCTTGCAGGTTGACCGACATGCGGATGCAGCACGAAATGCCGGCGCCCTGGAGGACGTTGTAGAAAACACACTCACTCGGAAGATCAACCAGTCTACTTACGGGAAACGTTCCAAGACAGAGTCCTGGGACGAGGAAATGACGGATCTGTTTTATCGAGGGTTGCGTATTTTTGGCACCGACTTCATGATGATCAGCAAACTTTTCCCTGGGAGAAGCAGACGGCAGATTAAATTAAAGTTTAACAACGAGGAGCGCCGCGACCCCTTGCGCATCAAGGATACTCTTCTCGGTCCACGAGAGAGTATTGACATCAACACCTATTCCCAAATGACCAACACGGTGTATGATGATCCTAAAGTCATACAACAACAACTAGACGATGAACGGAAACAGATGGAGGAACAGCATGCCAAAGAGAAGGAAGCTCAAGAAGAACTGCTTCGCAACCCGGACGGTGCGGCTGAAGGATCTGGCCAAAATGGCGACATGCCTTCTAAGGTCAAACGACCCAGCCGGAGGCAGGCGATGAAAGCTATGGCCGGTGGAACCGAGGAGGTGTTGGGCACGATCGACGACGTTCCTTGAGGATCCATGCCATGCACACAGTGCGTTATCCTGGCAGAGTCCCTATAGAGGTGGCAATATACAGGCGTTATGTGCTTCGTGTTACGATGAAGGAAGCTGGGAAAGCAGGTACCGAAGGTGTCTGGTTTTCGAGGTATTTTCAGAGGGGTTTTCCCTTGGATACCTATGCTTACCCTAATCTAGGCATCAATACAACCGCCATGTGGCTCCTTCATTTAAGAGACTCGTTTACTCCATGAACTAGCAAAGAGACGCACCAAGCCATTCGAATCAGACTCACAGCCCACCCACTTTCTCCTCGCCATTCCCCACCCTTCAACGGCGTCTAGTCGAGCCAAACCCGGTACTTATGGATGTACTTGAAAACTGCGGCGAGCGCGAGCGCGACCCTGAGCTACCTTCACCGGGGTCATCCCATCTCGTGAAAGATGGAGTGCGCCTTTGTGTGAAAGTTGGGGTGCGGCGACGGTTTCTGCTTCCCAGGCCATAGCCAGCCGCAGCGCCGCCCAAAGCACCTGTCCAAAACCCAGGTCTCCATGGTTCAGAGGCAGGAGCAGGATCCGGACAACTGGAACTGGTATAGGGAGGGGGAGGGCCACGAGGGTAGGGGCCTCCGCCGCCGCCGCCGCCACCACCACCTCCTCCCCACCCACCCCAGCCGCGACCGAGCCTTTCAGCTCGTCGACCTCCGCGTAGGCCAAAACAATCTCTCAGCATGGGCAGCATTATCAGGAAGAAACACGCCACCATGAATCCAAAGAAAACCAAATTGCCCAGTGTGGAAAACACGCCCCGCCAGCCAGATAAGTCGACGTCTGCAGGCCAGAAATCGCTATCCTGTCTTCCTGAGCCGAACCGGTCTTCTCCCAACTCCGTCAGTAACAAGCGATATTCAACACCACAGCTTCCCTTCAAGACCCATTTATCATCAGCATCCCTGTAACCCTCGCACACTACGTCGGTTGATCCAAGCTTGAACTCGGGTGGGAGCGAGGTAGTGCATGTCCACTGGATGTCCTCTTCGTCGTAGTCGTAACCTTCGTTTGTGCATCGCATGGTTTCGATGGGGTATAGGTTGCAGATGCGCTTGGAGGGACCGATGCATTTCAACTGAGGGATGGGCGACACGCGTCGGGAGGTGGTCAGGCGATTTGCGCGCAGAGTGAGCGAGTGGACGCGGGAGAGGAGGATGGCATCTCTGCCTGGGGGTTGCTGTGATCGGCCATATGATAGGAGCGGCTGTGAGAAGAGAAGCAGGAGAAGCTGTAATAGGCGTGAGTGGTGCATGATGGGTGCGTTTGTTGGTCTCGAGCTCGAGAGTCAGTTTGAAGATAGCGAGATCTGGGGTGGATTTTTAAGTCAGAGGCATCATATGAAAGCAACCGTGTCAGCAAGCAACAGTGAATGAAAGAGTTGTGTACAGCCGATCCCAGCTTGTGGCTGAATGTATTGTGCAACCTAGTCAAGGTACAACGTGTACTTTCAGCAGATGGAAACTTCCATGGAACCGAACAATAATAATGATAAAAAAATCAAATACTCGTACTAACGGAGGGCGACTCCGACCTGATAAATCGAAGGCAAGAAGACAAGACAAGAAAACTAATCGGCTTAGCGCGCATCGGAGACGGAAGCTCGACGGCGCCGCCCACTTGCCGTTCGCCGCCTTCAATTCATTTCCTACTTAGCTTCAACTTTCAAGTTCCCAGCAACAGTGGCGATGGCTGATGGGTAGCATCCCAAAGGCGACAGTGTGCTGATGATGTGTTACCAACAAGGTGTGTTTGTTATCTGCTTTCCTGGATTGTCCTTGCTCAAGAGCTTACTGACTGACCTTCGATGTGAACTCAGCGGAGCCCGTCCCGGCGCAATCCTCGTACGTCACTCCTCTTACTTAATTAACTACGGCCTTCAAGGAAGGGAGGACCAAGGCTAACAGAGCTACTGTAGCCTATCTTTCACACAGGGATTCTTGCTCGGGCAGTTATCCGTGGTCCTCTTGATCGGCGCCTTCATCAAATTCTTCATTTTCGGCGAAGCACCACCACCGCCCTCGCGCGGGCTCTCGCACCGCACCTCCACCCACCGGCGGTCGAATTCGATCTACAACCTGGGCCCGAATGAGACCAACCCGGCCAACTCGCGATCGCTCCGGGAGAAGCCGTCGAATTCGAACGTGCTCCGCCCGGTGCCGTCCTCGTCGACCAACACGCAGTCGATCCTCCGCAAGACCTACTACAGTTCCATCCCGCCCAACCTCACCTCCAAGCATGGCCGGCACCGGATCCACCACTCCTCGCACCAGCCGGAGTCCCTGGACTGGTTCAACGTGCTGATCGCGCAGACGATCGCGCAGTACCGGCAGACGGCATACCTGCTGAAGGACTCGCCGACGTCGTCGATCCTGGGCTCGCTGAACGCGGCCCTGAACAACCCGGAGAAGAAGCCCTCATTCCTCGACAAGATCGCGGTGACGGACATCTCCCTGGGCGAGGAGTTCCCGATCTTCAGCAACTGCCGCATCATCGCGGTCGACGACCCGAACTCCGACGGCGGCCGCCTGCAGGCGCTGATGGACGTCGACCTGAGCGACGACAACCTCTCCATCGCCGTCGAGACGTCGCTGCTGCTCAACTACCCCAAGCCCTGCTCCGCCATCCTGCCGGTGGCCCTGTCGGTGTCGGTGGTGCGCTTCTCGGGCACCCTGTGCATCTCGCTGGTCCCCGCCTCCACGGAACCTCTCCACACTCCGTCTCCGTCCCCGTCGCCGCCCACGGCCGATGGGTCTAAGAACGCCCCCGGAGACGGGGCTCAACCGCCCTCCGTCGCCGTGGAGGAGGGAGCCGATGCGTCGGCGCTCCCGAAGACCGGCACCCCGAAGAGCAACGTGGCCTTCTCCTTCCTCCCGGACTACCGCCTCGATCTGTCGGTGCGGTCCCTGATCGGCTCCCGGAGTCGTCTCCAGGATGTGCCCAAGGTCGCGCAGCTGGTCGAGGCCCGGGTGCATGCGTGGTTCGAGGAGCGCGTGGTCGAGCCCCGGGTGCAGGTGGTGGGGCTGCCGGATCTGTGGCCGCGCATGGGCCGAACGGGGGTCCGGACGGGCGAGGAGGCCGAGACGGCGTCGAACGGCGCGTCCCGCGGCGGCGGCGGCGCCATGTCGGATCATCTGAGTGCGCATGAGACGGAGGGACTACGGTTCCGGGGTGGACTAGCGTCGAGGCCGCAGTTCGACAGCGTGTCGCGGACTTCCAGCTACAACGTGGAGACAGGGGACCTGCGACCGGCGAGTATGATGCGGGAGGAGAGTTCGGGGGGGTTGAGTGATTTGCATATGCCAGGGTCATTGGGGGGGCAATAGTTTGGGTGATGTACTACGCACTAGAGGCTGCATTGACGGTCAAATTCCAGGCATACGAACCGATCGCATCTAGCGAGTGCTACGACTTTTCAACAATGATAAAAAAAAGAATAAGAATCAACTTGGGTTTCATAATTTCATGTGCCTAGTTATATACATCCTATCCCACACCTCCTCCTCCTCCTCCTCCTCCTCCTAGTCTCCACCCATTACCCGATCCCAGCCCATCCATCTTACCGGGAATCAAAGAACTTCAAACAGCAGCAACAGCAGCCTTCCCCAAGGAACCCAAATACCCGACCCGATGGGGATTCTCATCCAAGTCCTCACTGCGATTCAACGGCGTCCACTTCGGTTCCTCCTGAAACAACCGCATCGCCTTGATATACTGTCGTCACAAGCCACGTTAGCCAATCCGTTCCCAAGCCCAGCCCAGCCCTCAGCCCCAAGGCGCCCAGCCTCCCCCCCGGAAAAAAAAAGGATACATACATCGCCCTCATCCGTCGTAAACCGATGATAAATGCCGGCCGGCAGAATAATCAAATCATCCTTCTCGAGCTGGATGCGCACCCACTCGTCCGCCTGCCCGCGCACATCGAAGTACCCGCGGCCGTCGCGGATGTACCGGATCTCCTCGTCCTCGTGCAGGTGCTCCTGGAAGAAGCTCTGGACCTTGGTCTCGTAGGCGGCGCCCAGCGTCGCCGGCGACACCGTGATCTCGTCCCGGTTCTGGTAGCCCCGCGCCGCGGCCAGGGCGTCGACGGCGGCGAGCGACGGCAGGTGCTGGTAGATGACCCCCAGGGTGGCGAGGTAGGATTCGGTGACGGGGCGGTTGCTGTCGTGCGGGAGGCGTTGGTCGCCCTTGACTTTTGGTTAGTATTTTGGGGGGGGGTTTGGGAGGAGGGAGGGGTAGAGGGGGAGGGAGGGGTTGGAGAGGCAGGGGAGGCTGCTTGCTTACCGGCTTGTTGTCGTACCAGTAGGCCTTCATTTTGGTGTTTGGGGAGTTTAAGGAGGGGGGCTGTATATGAGGGTGAAGCTGAAGCGGAAGCTGAAGCTGAAGCGGAAGATGAGGAGGTAGACGTAAGTTGCCGGCGGGGAAGTCTACGACTAAGTTCCAAGTTCAGATGGGATGGAAATGCGCCGAACTGCTGCCCTGCTGCTGAATCCCCGCCCCACTATTGGTCCGTGGGAAAATCTTGCGTCGGCTTCTGAATGTCGCCATTACATCAGCAGAGCACATCAGCTGTAGATATCAATCATCCTTACGCAGTAGTACGGATATATAAGGATAGTAAGTACTATGTATACGGCTGAGAATGAATTTATACTGAGTTCATGCGGTGTCTGCTGTGCATGCATATTCTAAATGAAATGTATGCTCCACGGAAAATCACAGTATGCTACCTATGTACATACATACATCGACTCACTATATATTCCACAATCACTTCTTCCCGGCAGCTCGAGCAATGCGCTTCTGCACCTCTTCCTTCGTCAAGATCTTGACGGCATCCTTGGAAAACACGTAGCTGAGCCCGGACCAGATCGTGGTTCCGGCAACGAGGTATCTGTCCTGATCAGCATGTTCCCTTGGACAATAAATTCGAACACGAGAGAGAGGTCGACACAAGAAGAGGGGGCAAAATGTGTAACCCAAAAACATACAACAGAAGGGATTCGCTGGTGGTCACCCACCCAACTACTAACCTCCCGGCGTGTGGCTTAAGTACGGCTGAGCGGACGGGAAGCCCTGTTTTCCACACCCTGTGGTCGTATGTGCTGGACACTCCCAACCGCCGCTCTTATGCCGCCCCACACAACAAAAACACAACCAACAACAAAAAAAGCACAAGGGGAAGGGAGCTGCACTCACTGAAATGCGGTCATGGCTTCCTTCAAATGCCACGCATCAATCACCGTCTCTGGAAGCACGGGCATCCCGATGGCGCTCCCCACGAGGAGAAGCTGCAACGCAGTGTTGACCTTGGAGACTGTCGTGGGCTTGACCTCGGCAGACGGGAGAGAAAAGTCCCAGTACCGGGCCATGGTCTTGGGCGGAGGAAGGGAGATCCATCGATAGTAGATGGCCGAGAGCGCCAGGCCGACGTCACGGCCGAGGATAATGAAGGCGAGCCAGACTGTCGCAAACATGTCAGCTTTCCTGCCTCCCAACCGACTAGCGTGAATCGTCAACTGCACATACCAGGAATCGATCCATTGACAGCCAAGCAAGCAACACCGATAGTCATCAGAAGCTTGTCAGCCATGGGGTCAATGATCGTCCCGACGACCGTCTGCAGGTTCCATCGACGTGCAATCCAGCCATCCACAAGATCCGTGATGCCGGCGTATGCGAAAAGGCCCAATGCGGCCGTGTGGTGGCCTTGCACGAGGAAGTACCCTACCAAAGGAGCCGCAACTAGCCGGGTGAGAGTGAGGATGTTGGGAACAGTGTAGATGTTCTCGTGGGTGGTGGGTCTAGGGATCTTAGACAGAATCGCCGCAGTTTTGGACTTGGGCTCAGTGCTGCGTTCATGTCAGGATTCGACGAGGCACGGGTCATCGGTATCATAGGGGTTCCCTTCGGTCCCCATAGAATGGGGAAGAGCCAAGCCAAGAGAGAAACCTACTTTTGCGTATCCTTCGAGTCGGTCGACTTCTGCGCCGACCATCTTCTCTGCTGGACAGTGATCCGTGCCCATTGCGACGACTCCTTTGTACAGAGACTACTACTTGGCTTCCCCCGTAAGCTAGACATAGGTTTAGAACTCGACTTCCGGCCGAAATAGGAAACAAAATCGCACCTTGCCTGAATCAACTGCGAGCGCAAGCGACAGCCTGGCGTGGGGACCGAGAAGCTACGCGCTCCGGTTACTTGCAGCGGCTGCAATCCTCTCCTGGGCACGGAGCCATGTCCGAGGGATGGGAATCGGAGCACACAGGGCAAGCGGGGGAGTTGCCCAGAGGCCCGTATAGATCCCTGCAAAGCCATGAGGACTGCCATGATGCGATTACGGTATGATAGGTCTTGGCGCCGAATGCACGAATGGTGAATAAATGCGACAAGTGCGTTCCAGACAGAAATGCTAGCACGAAACGAGAGCAGTCATATCAGATGTCACTTTCAAATAAAAACCGGTCATATAACCGTGCCGTGGAGACGCAATGCAGTACAACATGCAAATCCCGTGAATAGAGTGTTCAGAGTCGCAGCTGTTTGGATAACGTGATGTAATTGTATATTGACCTTCACAAGCGGCCAGATTATCCGACTCCCGGTAGACTCCCACGCACGTGAGGTCTCGGCTTAGACGGCGATAAGTGTGATCTGAGAACCAATTGCCATCCACGAAGCGGCAGCCCACCGACTTGGGATGGCCGAGTGGTACAAAAGGGGACGAGGCTCGAAATGAGCTGGTAGAGGAGATGGAGGAGAGTGTATACATGCTGATGGACACCCGTGATGGGAGAAAATGGCAGCGGCGAAAAGTTAGTCCGCGGTCATGTGATTGTACTGTATATATCGAAGTTATTCTGGCGATGGATGACCAGGATTCTATTTATCCTCGTCAAAATCTCAGGCTGTTGGTGTCAGACACAGTAACGGTCGAGTCAGGAGCTCTTACTGAGTGTGGTTTCTTCTTGCATACAGCACTTTGAAAGAGCTCAAGATGATCAACCCGCAACAACATATACTGCAGCCGGATTGGGGTAAGACTGCAAAGAATTGGTCTTTTTCTATTACAAGGGGTATTCCCAAATAACCTCAGTGCACAAGCCGGGGACCAACTAACGAAAATAAACACCGCATGCTCGTCAAGCAGAAAGTGGGTGAAAATTGACAGTTCGCAGCGAACACATACATGCATCCTCCGACCCAGCCTAAACACCAAGGAAGAGAGACGACAGCCTACTTCAACCGATCAATGGTTGGAGCCATATCCACTCAGACATGACGTGAATGCACACTGGGTGAAGTCTGCTCAACAAAGCTTTAAATGCCGGTCATTACAATTCCCACTATTGGTGACAAGGAGCCGAGAGTTTGCGATTTAGATTCAGATTCAACTCAAAGCAGGGATGATCACTCGCAGGCGCAATGCCCGCTGTCAGTATAACGAAAGTATATATGTTAGCATGATCGGTTATCAGCGCATACATTCTGGGTGGGCTACTGAGTTGAATGGCTGCGGCCCATATCTCCTTAGCCCATAGCCCATCTTGTTAAGATGGAGAAGAGAACTTGCGGCCGGAGATGCCAATCTAGAGGCTGTGATCATGAATAGACAGTTACTTCCTTAAGCTGACTTCTTTGCGAGGCCAATATTGCAGCCACAGAACTGCTCTAGTCATGGCTGAAGCGTGATTACACGGCGTACATGATATTCAGTCGGTCGAGGCGTCTATCGATACGAAAAAAGCCCCTTGAAACAAGGAGGTCTACGTTGATCGATACAATACTGATCAAATATCGAGTAGTACCTCAAGTCGGTAGAGAGTCACGACAAGGACAACATCGCTTCTTCCCCGTAAGTCTTCGAGCTTACCTTTCGTACAACACGCGCAACCATAGACTCCAAAGCTCATCTCTCATGGCTCGTATGTCTTCCAAGATCCCGTATAGTCGGCGCCGTGCCTAGAGCTTGACGTGGCATTCAGGATGGTCTCTTCCCAATCTAGACAGAACATGCTGACCATATCCGAGGGGAGAAAACAAGGGGCGTTTGTTGTTCAGGCTCTTCAGGGTCAGAGGCCAGCGCCGAGAAGGACACTTCATCCAACGACTGCCCTGTGCTCGGCTTCCAGCAGCCTTCCGGTCAGCCATGAAGAAAGAACGCAGTGCTTTCAAAAGTACAGGCTGCGCACGGCGAACCATACCAGGCAAACGGAGAGGACAGCTCGGAAGAGCGTGATTATGGCCTCGCCACTCTGTGGTGCTCACCATAAGCTGAGCCCTATAACAGGCGGTCAAGATGTCTGAGACATGGACACGACCGAGATGCCCAATTCATGAATCCCGTTTGTTCATTGACTACCCCTACGGGAGCAATAGCCACCGAATCCCGACTTGAGACCATCCGTTTTTGATCCTCGTATGCGTGTTGCAGATATTCAACACGACCTGACTTGTTTCTCCCACGATAGATTCCCGAGGCCTTGCCTCTAGTGACGTAACATATGCATTCTGAGCCGTCACGCATTGCTTAGAATGTAGAGCTCTGAGCCGTGATGAGAATCCGTGCATGCGTGTATCTGCTCCACTTCCAGCCCACTCGAAGAATTTGCACCGCGCACATGACATGAAGCAGTGGTGCAGTGGTGGGAATATATTCCGGCAGTTTGGGGACTAAAACCGGTTTTGCTTCGATTATACCGATCGATAGTCAGTATATCTCGTTAGCCCGCGCAGCTAGCTTAGGTGCTACTGTGCTAATAGCCCAACGACTGCATGGTACTCCGTAGACATGCAGATATGCGATCGGGATTGCGACCAACAACAACGGGGACTCCGATATAGTGCGGAGATCCCGTGCCTGGTAGGGAGGGGCGTAGGAGCTAGGCAGGAAGCCACGACGATCCGCATCAACGCTTACAAAAAGCCCATCGTGCGTCGCGGTGCTGCAAGGGTAATGTCCATAGTACCGTATATCCGAGCGCCCTCCCTGCCAGGCCCAATGCCCAACATGCCGGCTGGCTTGCCTGCCCGCTGGGCAAGTCAAAATGTTGACAGCCATGTGATTGACACAGCCATCAGGCACGCCGAGCAGGACTGTCACACCTAGGTGGGCTGATCAGCCTTCCGGAAGTATCTCTCCGGGGGGGCAGCATGTGAACGGGTGTTCCGGGTTTACAGGAGGAGACATTGGACGTGGATCTCTGGACTGGTCTAGATATCCGTTAGTCTTCAATCGACTCAACCGGAATAAGAACCACTTGCTCCCTGCCATCAGATCAGAGACCAGGGATGACAAAGAAAGAGTAGATAGCGGAGAGAAGCCTTGCTTCGTCCTGCAGGCAGGCCGAGCCCATAATGTCAGTGCGGGCGACAATCCATCGTCGTATGTACCTCCGTTGCAGATTGGGTATCCACACAGGGCGCGCAGGAAAGATCGGACTGTTGACGAAACGGGATAAGCAGAAGTGACCTCACAAAGTCTTGGAAGGATCGTCTTACGCAACGCGAAGACAGACGAACAAAGATCTGAAGGTGATCCTAGCACATACCGGCTGGAGATGATGCTGAGCGGAGGAGGAAGGGGGAAACCTGTCCAGATCAGATTGGCTTTGGGTTTTTCTTTGCCCCTTGCATCTTTCTTTGTTTGAAGCGAGTGAGCGACAGCTGGGATCTCGGATCTGACGATATCCACCCACCAGCGGACACATTGAACTAACTCACCTCAGAGGCTCAGACAGGCAATGGGGTAAGAGACTTTGTGACTACCGTACGTTAAGTTAGTAGGTACGGAGTACTCCGTACCTGTACCGGTATGAGTAGCGGTGGGAAATAGTAGTGGGTAGGTATGTACTTCCAACCGAGGAGCTCCGGTTGAGGCCGATCGTGTCAAAGTGGGCTGACAAGCCGAGAGAGAGAATAATTCACCATAACTTACCTACGACTCCGTACTCCGTAGAATGCGCGCCAATGCTAATCCCTGAGAAAACTCCTTTGTTAATCGTCTCCCCGAGAATGTGCTTCATGGACGAAGATGCTCGTTCACCGGAGGTTTTTGGGTCTATCAGTTTCAGTCAGTCTATTATGCTCCTGCCTTACTCGGACATACGGAAAGCAGTCAGTTTACCGTGGAAGGTTTTCTTTCGCAGGCCAGTTGGTGAAGCACGGCTCGCCGAGACCGGACAGACCACCCAATAAGGTTACAAAGACCCTGAACTTACTACTACTAGGCACTCAGTAACTACCTTAGGGAAAGACTACCGACCACCTGGCAGAGAGAGAGGTAGAATCGGTATATACAACGAGCACATGACTCGCCAAATCCCGCAACCAAATCTCCCAACTCCACACTCACAACCACTCACCTAGTCACTGATTGTAATGAAGGACCTGTGATCTCGCACAAAGTTAATTTGACACCTCCTGCACAGAGACCGAAAGGTTAAGAATGAGCCTCCTCCTATCTGCAGCCAGCAAGCGGCGGGGCAACGCTGCATTGGCAGATTGAAAGAAGCTACCGAGAGGTAGTTATCTACTATGTACTCCGTACTGTACGAGAGATCCCGGCAATCAATGGAGAGGGAAAAAGGAGAATCATGTTCATCGTTCATCGTTCATCGTTCATAGTTCATAGTTCATACTAGCGAGAGCCCATGAATCCTCCCTGCCCTGGAACAAGCAGGTCATGTTTTGAGTCTGCCTAAGTGCCCGTTTAAAGCTTAATTACCATGGCTGGCCCTTTATCATCATTTTTTCTTTTTTTTTTTTTTTATTTTCCTTACAAAGAATTTCTTCACACTTCAGTGCTCCTACTTGGTTCTCAGTGTCTTCTGTACAGATTGTTGATGATCAGCACGCATCCCAGGCAACACAGAATCAACACCGCAATAGTGCCCTAGTATTCTCTACCCGGTTCAACATGCCGTCCGTGTATGACCCAATATCATCATCTAGAAAGAAAGGGGTTCGCAACCTATATTGAAACGAGCTATAGATTTCCACTGTATTAATGTCCATTGATCTACAATTAGCAGCTCGAACCAAACTAGTCCCGAGTCCCGGCCACCGATTCATGTGCGGGTCCCCGGTGGCTGTGGCTCAGGCTACTAACGTAACCCGACCTTTCTCCCTTCAGAAATGCCGAGAGAGAGAGTGTGTCGAACTAAACGAGCGCTCCTATCAACATGCCACTCGAGTCTCTTGGCTATAGCTAGCTCGGTCGAAAGACCCTTTTCTTCTCTGATGATGGCTCAGAAAGAGAGGCGAGGAAGAGGAAGGAGGCTGGAACCTGGACGCCACTTCGAAAGGCTGGAAGACACTTATTTTCTTTCCTTCTTCCCTTTTTCATCAATTGGCTTCAACAGGAATAGCAAGCGTCAACGTCTCCAATTGCCCCCTCCGTCCTGTCCATGCGGATGAATGGTACGACTGTCTCCAGTGGAGCGGACTCCAAGTCAGCACAGGTATGCAGGTAGATCGCCAGTTTGAACCTCATCGAAAGAGAGATTTTCTCTCCGTCTCTTGCCAGTCTTTCCTTTTATGTCCATGTGCTAGTACTATCTCAGCCCGCGTTATTAACTGCAAGTACTCCGTACTCGGGCGACGGTGTACTGTGCCATGATGCCCACTAACCCCTTCTCCATCGGCCTATCGACAGGGAATAGAGAACGGAAAGAGCCATCAGTGTGAGGTGAGAGGAAGATGTACGGAGTACGCACTGCATTCATTTCCAACCCCACTTTCACTGGCACTAAAGTCGAGCTTCTCTGTAAAGTCCGACCCCCTAAGTGACTGCCTAATTACTAGTCAGGACTAGAAACCAATCTAGGACTTACAAGTGCGTACTGTACCTTACTACCCCCGGCAACACTAGTAAGGGTTGCACACATGGATCTTGGTGATGGACACTCCCAGGCGCGGTGCCAAGACCCAAGCTAGGAATCCTTCTGAAATAACCGATGACATCAAAGCACATTCTTCCAGGGGGTGTGACAGGAAGCCGCCCCCAAAGGGAGCGAGGCGATAGGCTCAAGCGGGATAGGACGGATTGGTGGACGGCGGAGAAGTTTGAGGAAGGAGTTGTAGACCACCCCGTAAAGTCCTAAGTCCTTGGAGAAAAGGACAAGGAGGTCTAGGACGGGCTGTTGTCTCGAAACTGTCGCAGAGATTTCCGTAAAAGTAATAACTTTGAGACACGCGCAGGCGCCCGAGCCACGTTTTTTGACTGATGGTCGGGATCTGGATCCCTGACTAGAATGTGGGGGATAGAAAGCAGAGTGACGAAGGCAAGCAGTGGTACTCCGTAGACTAGTGGGAGGGGGAGGGCCGTCTAGTCTGGATTAACCTGGGCTAGGTTGGATTTTTTTTTCTTTGGCGCGGCATTTGAAGGGAGGGACTGGTGCATATGACAAAGACATGATTATGATTGTGTACTAGATCCTGTACAGAGTAGTTAGTTAGTTAGTTAGTTAGTTAGTTAGTAGTAGTGGTTACAGGGCTGGAAAACATACTCCGGGTTCAGCTCCAGGATGACTTACTTCCTAGTTGGGCACCCGACTCAATCCTACTAAATCGTAGGTAGGGCACACACCGCCAGCGACACACCTCGTTTATTAGTGTCGGTTACGCGCGGCTGATAGAGCGCTCGCTTGGGAATGCAAGCTGAAAGGAACGTGTAGGCAATGGAGCTTCCGGTAGGAGGGGCCAGCAACTAAGAGAGAAGGATTGGGGGGAAAAATGAAATAATGGGAGGCAAAAGAAAGCATCAAACAAGCAAGGGGGTGGTGCCTAGGAACAACACAAACAAGATCTAGAAGCTTGCGCTGAATGGCCTAGTAGCCTGGAGCCCGGAGGCCAGGGAGGGACCACCTACTCTATCGGGTCCAGATGCATCATGCTGGATGGCAAAAAGCAAAGACCGCATGACTAACCCGCGCCATCTTCATTTCATAAGTTTGATATTGGTCGAGGCCAGTGGCAGGAATAAGGTACTGTACAGGACTCCTAGATAAGTAGAGTCTGGTTGACCATGTGCAATGAATGGTAATAAGGAATGGTCCATGGAAAATTTATCAGCATATGGTGATGTGCTTTAGTTAGGAGCAACGCTAAGGAATACGACTAAGTCCTAGTTGGTTGACTTCGGGATCAACACTGCATCATTAGATGAAAAAAAAAAAGCCACCATCTAACTCATGGTTAGTCCGTGACAAGTAAGCGACTAACTACTGTTAACTTAGCTCTTCCTTTTCTCCTTTTGGATGGAGTCATAGATGCTACACCAGCACTAGTTCGTCAGACCAAACAGCCTAGCAATCTTGCGGTCAGTTATCTTGATCGGCCACATGGCCATGATTGACATTGATCAATTAGTCTCGCATCCTCAGAAGGAAGGTGGTTTGGTGTGCATGAAACGATGCGCAACTGCTAGGGCGTAGGTGCTGAGCATTTATTGTCAGCTACCTAGTAGCTAGGAGTACGCTGGATATCCGTGTTCTCCGCTAGCTTGATCTACAGGACTGTTCATACGCCTGCCGGTTGTGTACGACAGCAGTACTCCGTAGAACAGAACAGGACCTCTTTTCTATCATCATGAAAGGGTTTCGAGAAAACTGCTGATGTGTCACCCTCTGAACCTCTTACCCTCTTAGGCGAAGCGAAGTATAACTTGACTGTAGTAGTGCATACAATCAAGATTTTGTCAGACCTGCGCAGCAACTGTGAACTGTGAAACATAAATACAGAAATTCTAAGTTCTGACATGGTCCAATGTCAGCCCTTATCACCAGCAAAGATGGACTGCGGATGATCATTATTCTCCATTCTGCAAGACCCGCTCACGGAGTGTGCACAGCTCGGACGGTGAAGTGTACGACAGATTATGCCAACCACCCTAAGACCGACCATTGAGCGACAACCGGCCGATAGCACGAAACAATCAAATGTTCAGGTGTGGGGGAAACAAAACAGCCGGTGACAATTGCAATTGTTGGGGGGGCAGGAAGAGCGGTTGATGGCGTCGGCGTACCGAGGATTCCCTTTGGGATCACCATTGAAAAGGCAGTAGCCAAGACCCTATGCCTAATAATAATAAGAAGATAAATAAAAGCCAGCCAGTCATTGACTTGCCTGCCAATGGTGTCCACCCGTGGATTGGTTATCAAGTTATTTACTACTAATTCCGTACATACACAAACAGTCACGGGAACGGAGTAATCCGTAGTTCTCCTTTCTGTTTCCTTTTCACTATCTGGAAAATGTAGCAGTTGCGAGTCAAGAGGTTGACCGAAATAGGATCGAAGCAGCCTAAGGCTCCATCTACCGGATATCTCTCCGCCAGAGGCTCAGCAGGTTCAGCGGGCTCAGCGGGCTCAGCGCTGACTTTCTCCGCATTCAACCACCACGCATGAATGCTTAAACTTGTGGTTGATCTCAAACCCGCCCGGACGAGCGCTATCCGGAACTATTGCCAGCAGTGGATCCCTCGTTGGATTTAGGGCCCATGATATGGGAGCGGCCGACCGATCACCATAGCTGGTTTCACTACAGTGACTCCCTACACTAAGGTACAGTATTGTCCATGTACTTCATAGTTACTCGGTCCGAACTCGACTTTCAATTCTGGAGCAAAGTCAACCAAGAAAGGACACTAATTTGGCCATCCATCTCTCAATCTCCCCAGCCCGCCAGGTACTTACATAGTACGGAGTAGTACGTAGCAATCGAAATATCCAAGCCTCTAACTAACTTAGCTGGTACCTGGCTCGTCCAGCCCCGCTCTCACACGGCGATAATTTAGTAAGTCTCCGTAGTTTACCGGTAACTAAGTTAGTGACTTTAGTCGCTTCATTTCACTCATCATTTTAAAAGCTTGGAACTTGAGCCTCCGGTCCTAGTCCTTAGATTGAATATTTCTCTAGGAGTAGTGGATATGCGGACCTTGTGTATCGAAGGTATTTCGGAGTACACTCTACCCCATTATCCCCGACGCCCAGGTATGTACAGGTACAGTACGTACGCCGTACTAGAAGCGCAGGATAAGGAAGCAAAAGCAATGTAAAATGGAACAATGTGATAGAGTCGCATCTGTCTTTTGGTGACTGATCGGAGCTTTCACAAGAGAACCAACCTCACGACAAACCAGCAGTAAATTATGGGCCAGTAGAGAAATACATCGTAGTTCTCACGAGCCTTAGACACCTTTTCCCCAAGCTTGACCCGCTCCGCTCCCTTTCTTGGAAGATGACCTCCAGGATCAAATCATCTTGCTACACGAGCTAGAGTCGAAGCGTTGTGCATCCTAGTTCCATGCAGGATAACAAAGCTGGGACCCTATCGTTAGGGTGCCCATATTGGACTTACCACAGCCTCTAGCATCTTGTATGGGCCAGCTTTGCTGCCTTCCTCGGAACGTAGGTCATTCGCATCCCGCGTATGGGATAGAAAGCTCTTAATTAGCATGGGTGGGATTCGATGGCAATAGTGGACAAGACCGAGATGTGCACAATTGTGACTACTGTTTTTCAAGTGATTGGATGCTTGTGGCTGAGTGTTACTTATGGTCGGAAGCTATTGCCAGAGCATACTTCCTATCTGGTGTGCAGTGCTGCCATGCATTACTCGAATAGGTCTCTTGCGTCCCGTGTGCAGAAGAGGCGTTCTATACTGTGCCCTGCATGGATCCCTGATTCCTGGATAGGATCACTAGCGAGACGCTGTCGACACTCCTTTGTCTTCTAGTAACGGCGTTGCCAATAACACCAGCACTGTTGAGATTCCATTTCGCTCTGAGATCGATGTATTGCTTGTTGCTTTTCTTGGACAGTCTACTCAGGGTCCCTGTACCCAATCTTCACTTTTATATATAATAATAATAATAATAATAATAATCTTCTACTTCTTTTCTTGTTCAATGGTGGGAAAAACAAGAACGGCGTCGTTGAAAAGGCGCTTAACCCAGGTGGTTGTTATTAAATTGTTAAATTGTTATATTATTAAATTACAATGATCTACTATACAGTACCGGCTAGTACTAGTTGATACCAGTGCGGTGCTGATGAACTCGTGTCTGCTTTTACGGCGTCGCCCCGTTCTGGCCTCCTTGGGCCTTGGGTGGACATTCTTGGGAAGGAGGGGGATGATCGCCTGTAATCTGTATCGCCTGTAAGCTCCATCCAGTCCACCCTGTCATTGTGCGGCATTTCTCTGCTGAGTGGATGAAATGTCAATGGGAGCGCCACATCCTTCTTTCACTCGTCCGCTGCTTTTGCCATTCATCCTCCTGCCCGCGCCTCCCCTGCCTCCCTTTCCTTCCCTTTCTCTCTTCGTCCGACTGGAGTCTAGGGAGCTTGGTCGGAGCTGGTACGGCTAAGCGACTAGCAGTGCCTAGGTAGTAGTCTAAGGTGCTCCGTACCTAACTAACCACTCAAGCAAATCCCCTTTCTTTGCCTTGTCTGTCCTAGGACGATCCGCTCAACCACCAACCCAGTTCACCTGGCCTCCAGGCGTAGGTACTTGCCCAATCAAAACATCCCTTGGGTGCCTGCCAATAATCCCCAATGGGGTAATAAGACTCATGGGTTAAGCCGAAAAGTCAGAAAAATTCGCCAGTCTCCCTTCATATCTTGTGGAGCTCTGGCTGATCTCCCAGGTCTGTGGTTCACCGTTCGTGGCGCTGCTCGATGCATTTGACGCTGAGCGAATCGCCAAGCGCTTATTTTCCTGTTACGAACAACGTCCCCTCCGCCCGAGTCTTCCCCCCCCTCTTTTGACCACCGCGCGGACGTGCGCAGTGCGCGAAGGGAAAGACATCCATCAGTTGACCGGGGAGAGAGGGGCACGTCTACCCAGTCAGAGACAGTTCTGAGCTCTTGAGGTGGGGCCTCAGTCTGAACCCAGAAAAAAGAGGCACGGACAGTGTTTTATTCTATGGCACCGGACCCAGACCACTTCACATCCGCCTTCCTTCGAACCAGAAGCAATGGGTGGGTGGATGGATGGATGGATACGAAGCGACACGTACATCAACACTCAACCATATGCAAATGGGCAAATGGATGCAGGCCCCGAGCACTGGTGCATACCATTTCTTTCCAAGCCTGAACAGGTCTGCGAAGGACCACTGCAGTTTACATCACACGCGGTGTGGCTAGGTAGTTATTAGATAGTACGAGTATTTGAGTACCGGTAACCTTGAAATAGGTACTATAGGTACAGTACCTCCTAGTAAGGGAGGTCAGGGAGTTTCAACCAGCCATTGGCTCTTCTCTCCCGGCCGAAGCCGTCCCGAGGCTGTGGTTCCAGACACGAGGGGAGAGCAGCTGTGAGTCTCATGTGGCAATCACGAGTGAGAGATGCTCCTGTACTGTACATCATGGATACTACCACTCCGTACTATAGTTATGTGTCTTCACTCATCCTCATATAAAAAGAGCATATGCACCGCTCACTCAATGAGACATTCGCGTCCAACTAGTCATAATACTCAGAAGTAAACGCTCAGTGATGCAACTTGCGACCGCGGAACCGGTCTCGTAAATCCAGCATAACGACTTGTCAATCGCTAGCTACCATACCGCGAGTCTTGCAGCTGCCAGCTGCCAGCTGCACGCAATGTATGCGTTATACCAATCTCTGTTAGGAGAGTCTCCGGAAGCAGTCGCCTTTTCCGCAGGATAGTCGTTTCTTTAGTTGTTTCTCACCCACGAGCTGACATCTTCTGCCTCCACGACACTGGGAGAAAAGGCCCGTTGTCAGTTCTTTCGAGGCTACAGACAAAACTAGAGGTAATTTCATTTATCAGAGGTGAAAAAGAGAACCCTAGCAATAGGTTCGGGGGAGCATGGGGCCTTGTTGCTGGCTTATTGCTGGCCTACCGCCTTCGGAATCGACACAGTAAAATGGATCTGTCAACCGAAACTCACTTCGAAGATCACCGAACCCCAGATCTCGCTTGCCTAGTCGAGTGCAGGATAAACATTAAGATAATGACGACTCAACAGCTAAGTTATGGGGGCCGCAATGCGAAGGCTATATACGATCGAAAGAGTCTAGTCGATTCCAGATCCGCTGGTTTCCCCATGATTGAATTGAGTTTCGACAAGCACGCGATCGTCTGCTCAACCCGCTTTGTCGGGTCGTTCCCAGCGGAGCTGCCGAACCCATCCCATCACAGTCCTGTGATCCATCATCGCCTGTCTCTGGCCTCAGTCTACAACTCTTATGATGCAATCTAACCCCCCTCCGCTAAAACCGCAGTGACCTGGCTGTGGCCTTTAGCTTCCAACCAGGTGCCTCGGGAAGTCGACTCGGGCGGGCAGAGATCCCCATCTCTCATCGATAACAAATAGCACCACGGAAACGCCGTAGCTCTGGAACTGCTAGGGGATCTCCCGCGAAGGTTTTCGTGACTGTCCAATATAAACTCTAGGAACGACATCCCCTGAATCCTGACAAAAGTTACCGATGATTCTAGTCGACCCAGCTCGAAACACATTGATGGGTCGACAAGGCATTATCGGGAGTTCTGGCTGTTTCCTCGCACCCCCGGCTGTACTGTACGTACAGTAAGTACCCAAGCCCAAGGTGATCGTCATTTGTGGGGGACGACCTGTCGCCTCTTTGCCGCTTGGGTGTTCCCTTTCCAGTTTTCCTTCCTAAGTTCCCACCTTACATCTGTCTCCACGTACTTCGTATCCATCGTGGCAGAGATGTCATGGCCCGTTACGAGTGAATTGAGAGAGAATTCTCCGGTCGACTGACTCAAGCTGCGCGTTCATCTTACCTTGGGCATTCTTGTGGTGAGGACTCCTTCCTGTGTCTCTGCACAGATCCCAATGGAGGCTGACTGGAAGTTCCCACCGATCCAGTTGGATGGCAAAGAAGTCGTGGACATCCCAGAAAGCCGCCATTCGAGATAAAGAGGGGTGATGTCCCTGACCCAGCTAATCGAAGACTACGGACGCCTCATGCAAAAGCCTTCACAAGCAACATTCCCTCTCCTCCGATCTACATCATTGTCGACCAAAAGGACATGGTGATCGGACATCCATGATGCGAGGTGGAAGTTGGCTGGCGCACAGTCCCCTTCGCGCTCTCCCGGTAACGAATCGCGGTCTACTTGTTAGTCGTTACAGGTCACCCTCCCCCCCCCTCCCCAATCGTTGCGTTGTCACCCACCGCTGAGCGGATTTCTGGGAGCGAACAACGCCGCCGCTGTCTCTTCGTCACCATGGGTCGAGCGCTCATTGGAGTTGTTTGACTAGGGAGCCAGGTCAAAAATTCCTGGAGACTCAATCAGGATAAGCAAGCGCTTGAAGGACCTAGCATGTATGAGTCGCTCCGGTGACGAGCCACCGCCAAAGGCAATCCTCAGTCATCCCTCAGCTACCCGGCGTGGCGCCTTGGTTTGTCTCTCTACCTGCGTTGATCAGGCTGGTGGGAATACTGGCAGACACTGGTCGGCGGCGCTGTTGGTCGCAGCCTTAGGCCGCGGCGTAGGAGTGCGTTTGCCTGTTTGGGACAGTCAGACTCCGTCCCGAACGAAGGAATAGAGTAGCCTGTCCATTCGATGTGTAGCATGGATGGATTCAATGCACTGTACATCAAATGGAGAGACCTAATTCTCCAGACCCTCTTTCTGGGACCAATCTGAGGCCTTCCCGCGGCTACGCCATGCAATAATGACCCGTCCTTCTTTGCGCCGGAGATCTGAGTCCTTGGCGGCCGTTGCTAGTCTCACCCTTCGGTTCGACTGAGTTGTTCTCTCATTCGATTGATTCATCAAATATGGAGAAACAATTAGGTGTCCTGGGAGGGTCGGTCGATCAACCCAACACTACCTACTCAGTAGTGAGTATGTCTCCCAAATACTGAAGTTGCAATGGACAATAGACGGTGATAAAATACTCGGACATCACCGTTCCCTCTTAACTTAGAAGACGGGACGTCATCAAATTTGTGATGTAACTACTAGTAATCCTGGTGAGGTTTCGGGATTGCGATGCGAAGCATGACGATGGATTTTTTTTCTGGGCAGTGGCTGAGGCAAGTGAGAGTGACGGGTAATGACTACTTGAATACAGCACGAGTAGTCTAGAGTAGTGAGTAAGTTACGGTAGGTGGTGAGCTATGAGTAAGTGATAAATGTCCCATCTTCAGAGTTGAGCAGGAGTGAACGTCCACTCTACTGAGAAATAATGAGTAGCAGTAATTACAGCGGTAGCATCATCATCATCAGCAGCAGCAGCAGCAGCAGCAGCAGGCTCAATGACCGGTGCACATCAATTCTTCGTCAGGGGCGGAGCCGTGGTTGGATGGGCTGGGCTCCACCCGCTGCAGCCAACCCCTCAATCAATCCGTCCGTGGATGTTCACGGGCCAAGCGCTGTTAGCTTAGCGAGAGGGGAATGAATGGATCATGGATGAGGAAGGTGACTGGACTGGACTGGACTGGACTGAACAGCCAGAATGACTGACTGACAGATACACATCATGGGATGGGATGGTCATCCAAAGAGAGAGAGAGAGAGCGAGATGGCCCGATGCTTCACAATAAATTCCTCCGAAGAATGATTGATTGCTTTCTTACTCCATCATCCCATCATCCCATCATCCCACCATCATTTCAAGAAAGATCCGGTGACCTGCTCGGACAGGATCCAAGATAATCACTCCATGCTCTCTCTCTCTCTCTCTCTCTCTATCTACAGCACTTACCAGCAATTAGTTACCTAGTAGTTACCCGAAGACACAGCCTCCCCCTCCTCTGCTAGGCCTTCCTCCCAGGCAGATCCTCTACGCGCTAGGTCTATCGGTTTAATTTGACCCTTATCGTCCCGCAAGTGATGCTACTAGTACTGCTATTGGAGATATATCAGGACTCTAGGATTCTAGCAGAAGTGGGTGGGTGGGGGGAGGTCTTAGGAGGATCTCATCTTAATATAATCAAATATAACTAGTACTCATGTATTATGGATACCCCAGTTTAAGAAGCTCCACCTTTGGCTCCCATGGTACAGGGACGAAGACTATTGCTACACTAGATCTACAACGATGGGCTAGAGTGAAGTGGGATGGATGGATGTGTGACTGGTACAGTACTGTACACCGTAGAAATGGCGACCATCTCTACTCAGTACATACTACTAGGTAGGTACTATACCTGGTTTAATTGATCTGACAGCACTGGCTGACGGTCCCTCAGCAGTAATTTGATCGAGTCTCATTGGATCTGCGACTTGTAAATGTATCTCCCCAAATTTACCTACTCCACGTTACTCCTTCGAGGTTCCTTTTAAGTCCGTCCTTGGCCCCTTCCCGAGTCTATCCGCCTTTTCCATCCTCCATCACCATCGTCACCATCATCATTTTCGATCTTTTTTTCTCCCTTCCCAGTGTCCATCACTCGGGTACCTGCCATTAACGCCTCTAGTCTTTCTGGGTCTCATTTAGTTCTTGTCGCATCCTACGTTTTATCTTCCTCTATCGATCCACTCTTCTTCCTTCTCGTGTAGTTTAATTCTCGCACTGTTCTGCTAGTCAACTCGTGCGCCCTCGTTGCTATCCGTTGTGTCGGGCGAGGCTCGTTGTTTCGTGTTTTGCATCACTCGGAACACGGAGAAGACAAGCAGCAGGTGGGTGGAAGCAAGATAGTTGTGCAAAAGAATATCGAACGTCAAAATTAGCTGCTTCAGCTAAGGTTGTGTCCCCCAAGGAGCGAGGTGAAACGGGGTACCTGCTTTTCCCATCCCCGCCGGGTTTGCCTCAATTTCTTCAGTAAGTCATTCAGTCTCCCCTGAACCAGGATTGAGGACTATGAATTTCCCTTGCCCTCCATCCTCTACGCATCATCATTATGTATGGGCTTTGAGTTGAGTTCCTGATTTGGCTGTTATGATCGCTTTTATTGAAGTTGTATTTTTTTTGGTTCATTATTATTATTATTTTTTTTTAAACTTCATCTCCCCTTTAAACATCCTCGTGGATGATAATGTCATTAGTGAAAGTCGTGTGTCATCTATTTCATGGTTCCATATTTCCTCCCCAGTTGGTCTTCTCACTCCTAAACTACTGTCTGCTCTTGCTCTGCTTGATGTTTCTCTCTCTCTCTCTCTCTCTCTCTCTACCTCTCTTGCTCTCCCTCTCTCCCTCTCTTCCTTCGCGGCTACTCTGGTTCTCACTTTTTGGTCCATGTAATTCCTACCCGGCCTCATATTCTCGGGATCCCGTCTCTATTTTTGGTTGTATGAATCATTTAAGTCCTTCCCTTTCCATCCTGTCGGGCCTGACCGTCTGGTCTTCGGGGGAGGGAATGAGAGAGGAGCCTGGGAAGAGGAGCAGTTGATGGACCCGCGATGGGCTTCATGGGCCGGGGAGATCCACTGTTGCCAGTCCTCTGGCGGGCTCGTCCTCCTCCTTGGGATCACTAGTTGCACCCACCCATCCGTCTTTCGTCTCTCCCTCTTTGGTTCTGCTCGGACCTACCAGTCTGGGTCGCCCCCCTCTCTTCCATTTCCCCCCGCTGCATACGCCGGTCGCTCGCTCTCAATGACTATTCTGAGAGTAGAGCAAGCCTGCGCGCGAGGGGAAATGGAAAGAGATTGGGGGAGAGAGAGATGGAAATCTCTCCGGGCTATGGAGACCACTCACTCACTACCTTACAATCCACCGTCCACCGTCCACTGCCCACAACTGTCCTTCCTATCTGTCTGTCTCTTGACTCTTTTAGCAAGAGTAAGACCCCGTCTGGCCGCCGTTTGGCGTTCCCTGCAACACCCGCTCCATACCCGGCTCTGGTCTAGTCTGACTGGCCTTTCCACCCATTCATTATTATTATTATTATTGCCTGCGATGTTTCCTGGTTTTTCTGATCACCAGGAAGGGGGTGCCGCCTCGATCTTTTCTTATTTTTCTTATTTTTAATTATCCTTCTCGTCGTGTTTTTTTTTTTTTTTTTTTTATCATTATTTTATCTCACTCCCATTTATTTTTTTTGGGCTGAGGGGGGGAAATGAATTTTTTACCCTTCTTCTCTCAATTAAAATAATCGTGGATGATTTTGATTTTATTTATTTTTTCCCACTTGAGTTTTCTTACCTTTAATCTCTTTCTCTTGGTTCATCCCCCCATAGCCATTACTAAAGCGCTATTCTAAAGAGAGAAGGGGAAACACCAGAGGCAGAGCAAGAGCAAAGCAAAGCAAAGCGAAGCAAAGCAGAGCAGAGCAGAGCAGAGCAGAAGCAGATCTTCTTACTATACCGTACTGGGAGAATCCACCAGTGAATCTGCCAATATTATATCTTTCCCCCGTCTGGGTTACTTTAATTCTATGTCTCTCCCCTGCTGTGATCATCATTTTTATTATCATTATCATCATCATCATCATCACCATCACCATCACCATCCCCATCACCACCACCACCACCACCACCACCATCACCAGCGCTCATCTTTATACTACCAAACTACCACTACTTATATCTGTTTGGTTGTGTTTTAATCTACCTTCCTGTTCTTGTGCTACTAGGGTTGTACGTCTCTTGTCCCTTCCTCCTACCATCGGAACTCAACTACTTCCCCTCCTCACCTTCCACGGAGCATCTGGAACACTTTTTTTTATCTTTAATCTTTATTTGCACGTTCAGTATATTTATGAACATTTTGTTTCATATGGCACTGGTGACCGTTGTGAACTTCAGTGTGGATAGATTGGCTTACATACCTGCTCTGAAACAGGCCTTGAACAGCACAGCACAGCAACAGCAGCAGCAGCTCCTCCAGTGTAAGCTGAGCTGGACTCTCTCTTCGTCTTCGTTTCTTCCTGATCAATTTACTCTTCTTTATTTTGTGTGTTGTGTGTTGTGTGCTTCTTTTGCCCTTTTCTCTACTCACACCCTCCCTCTGATCGCTTGATCGCCCATCAATTGAGTTCAGCATTCAACCTTGGACCAAACGACTTAACCTTCCTGTCAAAAACGGGCTTCGACTTGCCAGCAGAAAGCTTGGGAATTGCCGCAGCTTGGACTTGGTCAGGTTGGAGAGTCTACTCTAGTCAACCTACCTAGTCAACCTACCTAGTCAACCTACTCCTCGATCCGATCGTTATCCGTGGAACCGCAGCTCCAGTCGACCCAGAAAGTCACTAGGGCCAGACGCTTGCTCTCTCCAGATTCCCACCTTTTTCCACCCTGACCACCCTTTCCACCTTTCTTTTACGAGGAGTGATTTGAGAAAGGACGGGCCCGTGCTCGCTGTCGATCCGGGTCACCCAAGTCTGGTGGTCCTTAAACTCAAGAAAGAGGGGGATTTTAAACTTGCGCCATCGACCCTTTTCTACGGTTCGCCCGTCGACTGTGAGCTCTTTTCGACTCTCGACTTGTCATTCTCTCCGACTCTTTCCTTTTCCTTTTTTTGCCCACCAACTGCAAACTGCTGCTTCTACTCTCCCCTCCACCAACT
>KZ825574.1:0-124643 GCA_003184685.1 Aspergillus indologenus CBS 114.80
CCCGCAATGCATCAACAAAGCCACTTCTGCGAACTTGTTTCCCTTTTAAGAATGATAGTATCATGGCCCGGGTATACAGAGGAAAAATCAGTATGGGGTGTACCTTGTGCCGGAAGCGACGGCTGCGAGTAAGTGGGCACCTTCAGGCATAAAACAATCAACATTGGGAAAATGGCCAACAGTATGCAGTGCGACCGTCGTCAGCCATCTTGTTCACAGTGCCTGCGAGTGAATCAAGAGTGTTTCGGATATCGAGATCCGGATACCCTGAGGGTCTATGATCAGAGCGCGGAAGTTGCGTCCAAGGCTCAAGCCCGATATAGTGGCGGTCCCACCCGACAGTCGCCTGCGGAAGAATCGCCGTCGACACCCACTTTAGTCTATTCACCCATCTCCGATGACCAGCGGGCCATGTCTTATATCATCCCATACTATATCGGTACGGACCAACATCGGGGCTTACTTTTGTTTCTGCCAAGCCTGTTGCAGAATGACCCCTCTCCTGCGTTGATGGCCTCCGCCAAGGCTATAGGCCTGTTGGGTATGACGAGGATGCCGCATGTGAAACAGCGAGCCAGGGAAGAACATATCATTGCCTTGCGTGCTACCAATAGTGCTTTGAGAGATCCGACAACAGCAACGTCGGATTCCACCCTGGGCGCCGTGTTATTGCTGGGCTTGTATGAGGTGATACCTCCCACTCTAAGCTGCAATCTTTTCGTCCAAGCGACAAACACTAATCAATCCTTTTCAGCTGATCACATCACGACCCACGGAAATGGGTGTTGGATGGAGGGATCATGCTCAAGGAGCAGCCAAGCTCCTGGAAATGCGAGGTGAAGAGCAGCTGAACTCGCCTGTTGGACTAGAGTTGTTCACCATTGTGCGCTTTCAGAATGTGAGCAGTTCCATCCGTGGGAGGTTTATACTACTGGCTTAATGCAATTGGCAGGTAATCAGCAGTGTCTTCTTCAGACTGGGGTCCCGGATTCACAATTCACCCACGATCGCAGCGCTGTCTCACGTTGCAAGTTCCAAAAGAAATGAACATACCCGGCCGATCGAAACCCTCTACAATATGCTCATCGAGCTGAACGATATAGCAATCGAAGTTGATGAGGCACACCTCCAGGGTGACCTTGAGAAGCAACAGTTGTTGATAGAGAGATCTCTTACCCTCGATGCGCGCCTACTGGCGTGGACGACATCGCTGAGTCCCGCGTGGTCCTATCAAGTCATCGAGGACCCGCGTTCCCATCTGCCCAAATCCACCTATCCTCCGATCTATGATAACAGATATCATATTTACCACGGGGTCTCCATCGCCACGATGTGGAATAACTACCGCCAGACGCGCATCGTGCTCAACGAGATGATTAGGATGATGGCCCTGCGCCGGTGGAGGCTACAGAATCTGCCACAGTATCAGCAGATCATCTATCAGTCTACTGGCATTATTGAGCACATGGCAGGGGAGATCTGTGACAGTCTTCCATATTACTTCATTTCCGGCGAGGTAGGCTTTGGAAGCATATACCGGGTGCTGTGGCCGCTTTTCATTGCGGGCCGATGCGCAGCAGCAGAATCTCCGGCAAAGGAATGGACGACGCAGATTCTCGACCTCATTGGAAATATGACGGGTATTCAGCAGGCCATCGGCATGTCGCAGCTACTCAAGCAGGAGAAGCCAGCCAGCGTGATTCCGGGAGGGGATCTGGTTACCGAGTCTATCTTTAACCAAGCAGCCAGGATATCTCCTGGTAGTGACTAGGAGGCTAGTCTGAGCTATATGCGCTGAAAATGAACAATTAATATGGAGAGAAGTCGTAGTCAGCTCTTGCTAGGAGATGTAGCGCCAGATGAATGCTGCTTAATCGGTCTCGTAACGTCAGTCGTTGGAACACAGCATCCTTGCGCGGGACACATCGCTAAGTGACAGGAAGACCTCGGCGAACCTTTTGGCGAGGTGCCGAATCACAGCAACAGCTTGTTGCAGGTGAAAAGACCGTAGCGCAAGCCAGAGAATCTGCTCAATTAGCATAAAGGCTTGTCATTGACCAGAAGATTGCCAAGGCAGAGCGTTCAGATCTCACTGCAGACGAGGTTCCTAACGCACAACATCTAATCTATGCAACGAACATGTTTGGTTGGTACTTCGTTAGTGTATAGTGGTGAGGGAGGGAGGCGATGCTTTCCAGCACCAGTCATCCTGCCACTTCTACATGTAGATACTTGGCAAGCAAAAGCCGAACAACCTGCGCCCATTATGTCCTCGACCCACTTCCCAGTGGTGCTATGTTATGCAAGAAAATAATGGCTCCAAAAAAACATACAACAGAAGGGATTCGCTGGTGGTCACCCACCCAACTACTAATCTCCCGGCGTGTGGCTTAAGTACGGCTGAGCGGACGGGAAGCTCTGTTTTCCACACCCTGTGGTCGTATGTGCCTATCTTCTGCTGTATTTTGAATAGATTGCATACAAACCACAGAATAATACTTTATATACCCCCCATCAACAAGAGCAAGGAATCCTTGGAAAGCACCAAAGAAAATACTTCAATATATGAATTCCTCGAACAGCTCAGTAACTTGGACATTTGTACCCATTCTACGTACATATCAATTGGTCTACTCGATCATGTTGAATGCAATTGTTGACACCGGGATGTTCCGCTGGAATTAAGATATATATTTATGCGCGGTTGGAGCCACCTACCTTGCGATTTTCTGCTCTAACCTACAAATCTCGAAACCCGCACATGGCGTCCAGCACTAGGCCACCCGGTAGCCCAATGAACAAGATTTGTGTTCGTGACAGGCCATCCCAAGAAATTAACGTCCGTAAGTCGTTAATCATATCATACCAACCCCTGAAAAAAGATCCCCAACCTGACCGAATCTATCTCGACCCTGTCTAACTCTATCGTTCGGGGCCAGGGCCAAATCCGCAGTGCTTTGTGCTCCTCCCCTGCCTGTAACTAGAGCCCGCGCGCAACCGCGGCCCATACTGTTCTAATCAAAAAGGAAGCCGAAATCATTGCGATACAAATGAACGCTAGGAGCATTGATCCCCTTAGAAGTATTGAAGAAGAATTGATACTGAATTCCCCCTCCTTCCCCCTCCTTCCCCCTCCTTCGATCCTCACCCGTCGAAGTGATTGGAAAACAAAAGAACAAGTAAGGCTGTCCATACAGGTAATGGTAAAGACGCGGATCGGCGAGGTGAAGAGCAGGAGAACAGGCCGAGTGAAAGTAGCGCGCAACCCTACATTATCTGCAGCTTCGAAACCTACCCCAGAAACCGACCAATAAAATTATCAATCGCA
Organism: Aspergillus indologenus CBS 114.80; assembly: GCA_003184685.1. Taxonomy (NCBI): domain Eukaryota; kingdom Fungi; phylum Ascomycota; class Eurotiomycetes; order Eurotiales; family Aspergillaceae; genus Aspergillus; species Aspergillus indologenus. The sequence goes on from KZ825574.1 coordinate 3,329, forward strand.
AGCTCATCACCCTTACTAGGTAGGTAATACTGTATACAACCTGTGACTTGGAACCTACCCAATCTTCCTATCATCGAGCATCGAGCCAATATTGAGACGAAACTTCACCAGCACCTTGTCCAGGATGTCTGGTTTATGCGGATGCCCGAATGAATACTCCATAGCTCTAGGAACCTTCCCAAGAACTGTGCCATCCTCGAGCTACACTGTGATTGCATTGTTTAATGTTTCCGGTCTTCCGCAGACACCGTCGCGCAACCAACCAATGGCCTGCGATAGAACAAGGACACCGGTTCATTTATCCTGGTAATTGTAGACCCAAGCATCAACAGCAACAGTGGCGCTATGATGCTCTTCACATAGTGCCAACGGGCCTATGTCTTGCCCACAACATTCTATGAGCTGATTGCCTTATGCAATGTAATCCTCTAGCCGCCCACCTCTTGCCAATCCCTCTTGGAGGCTCCAACATTTACTGCTTTACACAGTTGCTCTTTGACCAAGTTTTTTGCGGCCATACCGCAAAAGATCTTGAATACAGCAGGGATGCGGCTAGAAGAAATATTTGTGCTTACAGATATAAGACTTAGCAACATTCAGGCTGGCACATACGACCACAGGGTGTGGAAAACAGGGCTTCCCGTCCGCTCAGCCGTACTTAAGCCACACGCCGGGAGGTTAGTAGTTGGGTGGGTGACCACCAGCGAATCCCTTCTGTTGTATGTTTTTGTCTCTTGGTATACAAGTCCTTTTTTCCTCCTCTCTTTTTACTAACTGCGTAACCGTTAGAGAATAATTCCTTCTTTTCTGGTATGGGCCGGCCCTCCCACATCGCAACCCCCAGGTATTCCTGACAGCAACCTTAAACATTTATCCCCCCCCCCTTCCTCTGAAAACACGGTAATTCCACTGCAAGGGCGCTGATCGAGTACTGTGCTAATTTCAAGTCTTGCCAAAGATATCTACCCTTCCTCTAATATTGAATCCAAGCAAAGCAAATCGCGCAGCAGCAGGAACAAACGAACTCCCCGCGGCGATACCTTCGGCCAAAGTTCTCACAGACTGCGACCCCGGGAATTCCAGACGAGGAGATCTCCGCGCCCATTTCCCGATTCACCCCAGTTCTGAACTTCGGAGGAGTTGGCTTGGCCCATGTTGCCGATCACGCTAGCCACCGAGGACAGAATCGCGAATTCCAGTCCGCCGTCGCCATTGCTGCTGCTGCTGCTGCTGCTGGGGTCGGAGAAGGCGTCTTCGCGGTTTCAGTCTACAGTGATCGAACATTCGGAATACAAAGGTCCGGCGTGGCAGGAGGTTGTACTGTAATATCTACAGTCCCAGATAAGGTGATTTTGCATCAGCCCCTTGCTTCGACTCGAGAAATGTGACCGAGCGGCACTTGCAAGATCTGATGCAAACCATGCGGCAAGAAGGGTTTAAGTCCACACAAGCATGAAGATTACAGCATGCATAAAGCATCCACTATAGTAACATCCCCCAAAATAGGGCAGGCAGGCATTGTCCCGCTCTGCAAGATGATTTCCAAATCCAGTAATTCACACCGGCCAAGCACATTATTCAAGCACATTCACATCATCACTACAGTGTGCCACCCACACTAAACAAATATCACACGTCATATTCTGACGAGTATATAATAGGCGAAGGCGAAGCATATTGTGTATATTAGGCGTGCACGGCAATTTAACACAACTGCGAACCAACTGACCTACGCGACACAATGAAAATTCTCTGTCTTCACGGCTACAGAACAGGCGCTACATCTTGCGACATCAGCTTTCAGAAATGAGGCTGCGTGGTAAGAAGGATCTGCCGGGGTTGGCCGATTGCACGGTGCTGGTGCAATTGTTCTGCAATCTGAACACGAGAAAGACGATTGAACATCCTGCCGGGCATGATGTCCCCCGGTCAGGACCGGAGGTAAAGAGTTTCCTATCCGGCATGGAGTGGGTGGCTGCACAGAACCAGTTGGCAAGCCAGTTTAAATTGTGACGAGAACACTAGTTTCTGTTATTAAGGAAGTGAAGTACTAGACCAAGAGTGTAGAGCAATATGCTTAGCTGCTTAACATCAAGTGGGTTGACCGTCATGATGTTCTTATATTCATCACTTAGGTCACATGGTACTGTATCTTGCTAGTCTACGGTGGATCTAGTATGGTAGGCTATATTGATCATCTAATCTCAGTTGCTTGAGAGCGATGGTCCAGCGGCTTGATACATTCATGATCCCAAAGACTTGTACAGGACTTGGCGATAGCAAATCCATGTTCACATAGACGCTGTGCCATCGCCTTGTCAGACCCTGCTAGAGAAGAACTTATCCTCGGCCATCCCGTAGCCGATAGAGTGCCGAGTAATCACATTACAGATAATGATGCTTGAAGCCTACCTTGGGTGTGCAACGTCATGCCGCAACACAAGGATGAACATATTTGTGGTATTACGGAATTCCTATGAGGTCAATAAGGGACTATTTAGGCAGTAGAAATATTAGACCGTGCCAATGCTGATGATTCTGGTTGTCTTTGTAGTACAAGGAGTTCTGGAATGTTGCACGACCGCCATTGCTCTTTTCTAGATAAGAAGATCACTTCTGCAGAATTGCATCATAGTATCGCCGATCACATATGCACCCTGCACAATCCGGATTCACAATGAAGCAACTTGGCCACCATGGCGAGTCTGCGAAGCGAGACCATTAGCAGAATACATAAATTTCAATGTTGTCTCGCTGCTAATCGACATCGTGTTCATCTCATCAACCGTCCAAGACGACCGCAGACAGCATGGGATCTAATGATATTGCACCAAGACTCCTAACTCAGTTGGTGGACCAGCAAGCAAAACGACAGCCTGACTGTTTATATTGTGTTCACCCAGCCTCCCAAGATGCCGAGTGCGAATGGCGCCCGATCACGTACCAGCACTTGTCGTATGCTGTGGACCGCGTAGCCTGGTGGATTGAGGAGAAGCTCCAGAAGAAAGAGAAACAGGTCCTTGCATACATCGGGACGAATGATCTGCGTTACTGTGCTTTTGCGCTCGCGTGTATGAAAACAGGTCATGTTGTAAGAAACCCTTCTGCTATCACTGTTTTCTTTGTGTGGTTCTCTTTCTTTTGTTTTCACAGCGAAGCTGGGGTTCCTGGCTGACCGTAATATCTACCAGGCACTACTCCTTTCCACACGCAACTCGCAGCCTGCCTTCCGCCATCTGATCTCAGAGACAAGTTGTTCAGTGCTCATTGATGGCAGCGAACGAGCGCAATTACAGAAGATCATTGACGAGGTCGATGAAAGTTGCTCGGATCTTGGACTTGAGCGATGGCGGATGGCACCATTCTGGGACATTTTCGCACCGTCTCCTGTCCCAGAATATCCTCACCCAGAAAGCTACAATGACATTGAAGACCGTCCAACTTTGATAATCCATAGCTCAGGGACCACCGGGATGCCCAAGCCCATCACTTTGACACACGGGTATCTGGCAACTCTGGACCAGATGCAGACCCTCCCCGTGCCTCCGGGTCGGAAGCCCGCCCAGAGCGCTCTGCGGAACATGGGCAAGATGCGATTTCTTCACGGGCCCATGTTTCATATCATGGGATTGACCTGTCTGGTTGAGTGCATCTTTTATGAAACCCCATTCCTGCTGGCTCCCGATCGGCCTCTCACTTCTGAACTGTTCTCCCGCATCATGTCCGCCCCCGTTCCACCTCGATGGGGTCTACTCAGCCCGTTTCTCCTGCAAGATCTCTGGTCTTCTGAGCAAGGACGACTAGCCTTGCTGCAACTACAGGATATAAACTATGGCGGGGCGCCTCTCGACAGCGCGACCGGCGATGCGATCGCTACTCAGCTCCGACTGCAGACTCTGATAGGCAGTAGCGAGACTGGGTACACGGCGACACTTCTCTGCGAAGATCCCGCAGACTGGGAATTTTTCGAATGGAATCCATCCTTCGACCACCGCATGGAGGAAGCCGGGGAGGGTCTGTGGCAGCTGGTACTCCCTCGCCCTCCTTCCCGCCGATACCACGGCGTCTTCCACAGCTTCCCGCATCTGACCGAGTATCACACTGGAGATCTTTTCGAACCTCACCCTTCCAAGCCCAATCTCTGGCGGGCCAAGGGGCGAGCAGACGATGTCATTGTCCTCAGCAACGGCGAGAAGCTGAATCCCGTAGACGCCGAACGCCAGTTGGAAACCCACCCTCTTGTCCATCGGGCGGCCATCTTCGGTCAGGAGCGGTTCCAGGTGGCCTTGATACTAGAGCCTAACTGGGACAGCCTGCCGGAGACTTGGACCCAGGAGTCACTTTTGCGTGACTTGGAGCCCCTGCTCGACGAAGCCAATGGATTGTTGCCGGCTCATGGACAGGTCCACCGCACCCACATCGCACTTGCATCGCCCGATCGACCGTTTGCACTGACACCAAAGGGTACAATACGCCGGCGAGAAACCGGCCAACTTTACAAGGATGTGATTGATGCTTTATATAACCCTACTCCAGAGCACGAGAACGCCAGAGATGATCTGGAAGCCCTGCCGGACGCGAGTCATGAAGAGCTGCAGCAGTGGGTGCAACGCCTCGTGGCGAAGATATCAGGGGTCAGTGCGGTAGATCTAGACGCCGACATCGTCAACCTGGGCATCGACTCGCTTCAAGTCGTTCAACTCGTACAAGCACTACAGGACGCTACCAATCAAATTCGACCGTCTCAACAGCCGGAATTCTCCTGGACCAGCGCAGCTGTTTATGAGCGTGCGACAGTGCGGCGGCTTGCCGACGCGCTGTACATACACAAAGCACAGAACTCTGCAGCGGATACCGCGGAGGGCCAGTCACCCACGTCAGCAAACTGGCCGCGTGAGCATATGCTAACCCGTGCGGTCTGGCAGCGGGCGCAGAGATTGCAGCTCCGTGGGAAGACTGTGCTGTTGACTGGATCCACGGGGGAGCTGGGCAGCTATCTCCTGCATGAACTGCTGCAGGATCCGACCGTCATGCAGATCTATTGCCTCAACCGATCTGCGGATGCTCAAGCTCGACAGCTGGTCCAATTCCGAGGGAAGGACCTCGCAGACGGCTGGCTGCAGGAGACCTCCCGCGTACATTTCTGGCAAGCCGACTTGAGTCAAGAGAATCTTGGTTTGACATCCGATGCATACCACCACTTGCACGAGCAGGTCGACGTGGTCGTGCACAATGCGTGGATGGTGAACTTCAACCTGCCCCTTTCGAGCTTCGAGACCCAGTTGGAGGGGACTCGGCGCCTGCTGGCCTTGATTGAGGGCTCGACCCGCCAGGCGGCCTTTCATTTTGTTTCCTCGATTGCCGCCGTCAGTGGTTGCAGCTCGGATGCGCCGGTCACCGCCAGCTATATCACCGAAGCGCTGCATGACTCGTCCCTAGTCCTCACCCAAGGCTATGCGGAGTCGAAGTTTGCGGCCGAGGTTCTCTGCGACCTGTTCGCACAGGAGCGCCCGAACACGATCGCCATTCATCGAGTAGGTCAATTGGCAGGCCCTTCGCATGCAGAGGCGGGCATGTGGACCTCGCGGGACTGGCTCCCTGCCCTGATCCGGACCTCCCACACGATGGGAGAGCTGCCCGACAGCTTGGGTTCGATTCCCGTGGATTGGGTTCCGATTGTAAGTAGTCCGTGGGAACGGACACCTTTATGACCGGCAAAGACTGACATGATGTCTAGGATATTGCTGCACGAAGTATCACCCAGATCACCCTCGCGCGATGTGGCGTCGACCCATTGTGTTCGTCCCCTGCACGCCGTGCAGAGGTCTACCATATTGTCAACCCACATATCAGCCCCTGGGAGCCACTGGCCCGAGTAGCCAGTCGTGCCTGCGCTGCCAAGATCATCCCACTCAGAGACTGGATCCAGCGCTTGGAACGACGGCTGTCGGACCCAAACCTGGATCAGACCACCTTGAAAGGCTTGCCTGCGGCATCCCTCATGGACTTCTTCGCCGCGCTGGCAAACTCTCGGGGTTGGGTAAGGCCTGTTGCGGATACTAGCAATGCGCAGAGGTACAGTGCGGCATTGCGCGGGCTGGGACCGGTGGATGCTTCTTTGATGGAAGTGTGGCTCCGACAGTGGCAGAGATGGATTCCGGGAATGCATATCTAGGACTTGACTTGTTCAGTTTGCCCTGACGGGGCGGAAAGTGAGTAATTTTTAGTTGTCTATTCCGTTCATAGATGGTACATCTAAACCAGCAAGAAGTGTATGGGGAATCTCCGAAATGCTTTGAGTACAGTACAGTAACAGTACATCAAACTGATATTCAAACCATTCCACCCAAATTAGAATTGTTAGTTACAATTTGAGACCGTAACTATACTTAGTAACTACTGTAAATCTTTCTAGAGCCAATTTTCAAGAGTGAATTGGGCCAAGTCGCCTAGCCAACGGCCAGTAGGCCCACCGAGGTTTTCATCCATCAACAGGCCATGAATTGAAAGTCTATGGTGTGTGTTTGACAATCTCAAAGTGATCCCACGTTTTCCCTGCATTTTTGAGCTCTGCGTAATATCTGTCAATACCACCACCGTAGAAAAGCGGATTGCCCGATTCTGTGTACCGCGATCGGGTCGAAGCATAGTAGTCTTGGTTATAGACTTCATGTACCTTGGTGTTCCATTCCTCTGCTGACTGGGACTTCGGACGGATAGAGACAATCTGCTCTTCTTCCATCTTGTGAACTGTTTCCGCGATCCAGGTCGCCTGGATATCGATGCAAGTCGGCACATTGCCCTGCTCTCCGGGAGACTGCGGGCCGCAGATCATGAACATGTTCGGATACCCATGGTGCATGATCCCAACGAAGGTGCGGATTCCGTCGGTCGACCAGAGCTGATCTACCGGGGTATTTTCCGTATCCCGGAGGCCGAGGGATTTGATGATCTCGTTCCCCAGGTCGTATCCCATAGCTGGAATAATAACATCATGGCGATGGCTGGTCCCATCTTTCAAGACAATGCCATCGCCGGTGATGGCCGCAATTGAGTTCGCCGAGGTATCGATCACATCCACGTTGTTGCGGTTGAAGAGGTCAAAGTAGCCACACTCAAGCCCTATCCGCTTCGCTCCAAAGGGATACGTTGGCTCTAACGGCGCGATGATGTCTCGTTTGCGTGGATCCTGGATTCTCGACCTCGTCTGGCGGGCCCAGAAATCGTATGCCGCCCGGTTGGCCTCGGGGTTTGTTGTTAGGTCTTTGAACCCCCCTACCCAGTAGGGTAACCCCTTGGCGTACAGCTCTTCGAACATCTGGTGTCGCTCGCTATCCGACACCTCGAAGGTTCCCTTCGATTGGGGCGCCACCATCGCCAGTCCTGAGGGCGTGGTTTTGCGGGACTCAAACAGAGCGGGCAGTGAATCTTTCGGGGTTCGATGATCAAAGCCCCCAAAGGGGGACATGGGCAAGGGGAGGGCAGCATGATACGATCGCTGATAAACCGTCAAGGATTTCACCCGAGGGCCTAATTCCTGCACAATCTGGAGACCGCTGGAGCCCGTCCCAATGACGGCGACGTCCTGTCTTCCCAGGTCGACATTGGCTCGTTGTGGCCAGAGGCTGGGGAAATACACCCGTCCATGGAAGTTGTCGAGCATCTTGTCCATCCTCTTGTACCGGTGGCTTGTCGTTCCGACCGCACAGATAAGATACTTGCAGCTCATCCTTGCTTCATCACCACCATCCAGCTCCACTTCCCATCGGGCCGAGCATGAATCGAATCGAGCCCCGGTCACACTCTTGGCGAAGATAGTGTCTTTTCGAATTCCTATTTGTCTGTCACAGTGGTTCACAAACTTACTCATCTCGTTGTGGTCAGGAAAGAGCTCGGTCCAGGTCCAGCTCTCCCAGCACTCTGGAATATTGAGGACATAAGACGGGATGCCGGAATCGACTCGGGCCCCGGGATATCGATTCCAGTACCATACCCCGCCTATATCCTCTCCTCTTTCCACAATCCTGCAGGTAAGTCCTAGCTTTCGTAGATGATACAGGGCGCTGATTCCGGCGAAGCCGGCACCGATAATGATAACGTCGGGAGAGAGGGCGCGATTGGTGCTTTGGTGGCCATGTCTATCCATTGTGATAAATGGCTCAATGTGAATATACTTTTCAAAAGAGACAAGTAGAAGAAAGAGAAAGTTGCCTGCCACTTAACGAAAACGAAGCAGATATGATCTACTGTGGCAAGGGAAATCCAGAAACAACAAGTGGTATCTTAAATAAGATATTGCAAGTATGATTCCCAGCCCCAGAATTCTTATAGGTTGATGCCTTCCTTCTAACCACAGTTCAATGAAATTTGTAGTTATGGTCCCATACCATGCATCTGACGCGAATAAGAATCCTCTTTTCACATCGGCCGAAAGTCTTCAGGTTCTCATTGAAAGTATACGTTTTGGCAAGCTGCGCATTTTTGAGAAGAATTCCATCATGGACCGGTTCAATGCGATGAGCCACATATGCAGAACAGATTAGTGTTGTGATGTATAAATACAGGTATCACTACGTCGATATGCCGTAGACCTCTTGCAATGACGTCTCGGTTCGGTGTATTACACTTATCATCTCTCGCCACCACAATTAGTCCAACCACCTTTATCGCCTCTGCACTTCTTCCTGCTAAAGAACGATTTAAGGAAGACGGAACTTATGAGCATAAAATCATACTAGTCAATACATTGATATTCTTTTCTTTTCTTTTCTTTTTCTTTTTTTTAGCAGAGCAACCAAGCCTAGTAGACCTTTTAGTCATTGAAATGCCCAGTAGTATCGGAGTGTGTTTCTAGCACTCTGTTTCTAATGACAACCGTGAATGACCATGGCGAGGACTGACAATCCATGAAGGAAGTGTCCATTCTTCCACGGGTACCTTTGGAAAGTAGGCTGACACTTGCATCTTTTCGCTGCGAGGTCGTTTTGGATAATCACCAAGGGAGCCAAATCCCCAATGAGGGTTACATGACTAGGGGGCAAGAGTTGCGGCAGGTTGCACGAGTCAGCAACCAGATTCCTCAATTTGACAAGAGCAGTAGATCGTAAGATTTTTTCGCAGCTCGTGAACAATCTCTTCGACAGCAACAACAGCATTTCAGTGGCCTAGAAAAGCCTGTAACTGGTCTGACTAAACGCAACGAGGTAGACGAGCTTGTACAGTGGGCAGGTCGTGATCCTTGCGATTTAGAACTAGTTAGCGAGGAGGAATTGGACGCCTTTACTGACCTTGGTCATCAACCCACAGTCCACTATGGTAAATGCAATCTAGATATCCACCCAAGCACATAATTATACACAAAGGCACAGGAACAGATGTACTCTAGTATACAGTTCCTTTGAAATCATTGGGAGGCATCACACCCAAATTTTTATCTTCATTCATATCAAGAAGCCGGTTGGGAATGGATCATTAGGATCTAACCGTACCTGACGCTCGCCGGTAATCCACGCCCTGCCTTGAATTGTCGGCAGCACCGCAACAACATCCCCGACTTTCTGCAGCCCACGTATGGTGCCAACAAATTCGGTATCGATGATACTTCGGAAGGTCACTTTCCCCCTAACTTGTACCTGTCCTCGTGCGTGGAGCACTGCCAGACGAGAGGAGCTTCCCGTCCCACAAGGACTCCGATCCAGCCTCCCCGGCGTGACAATGACCGTATGCCTCACAGAAAGCTCACCATCCTTATCAGCAAGCGGCTCACTGATAATCACATTATTGATGCCCCGGATGGCCGGGTTCTCCGGGTGCGTGGGCATGCATCGCGCCAGCACCGCCGCCTTCAGCTGCTGACCCAGCTCGACCAGCCGGTCCTTCTCAGACGTCTGAACCTCAATATTCCCCAGATCCTCCGCCTGGGCGATCACATACCACTGACCGCCGTATGCAATATCCACCCGAACACTCCCTATATCCGGAATCGAGACCTCCATGTCGAGCGCGTACACAAACGCAGGCACGTTGTCGAACGAGACGGACTTGCACCGGCCCTCGTGGCACTCCGCTGTGGCCGTGACCAGTCCGGCCGCTGTGTCCAGCTTCACCTCGGTTCTGGGCTCTTGCATTGGGATCATCCCGGTCTCGAGGAGCACGGTGGTGGTGCAGATGGTGTTCGACCCGGACATGGGGACCCAGTCGCCCGGGGCCATGATCAGAAAGCCGGCGTCGGCGCGCGGGTCGCACGGAGGGAGGACGAGGTTCACGCTCATCTCGAGGCGCCCCCGGGGCTCGTGGAGAATCAGCCGGCGCAGATCGTCGTGCTCGGCCATGTAGCGCACGAGTTTGGCGTGCATCGTCGGCGCGGGGAGGTCGAGGACCCCACCGACGATCACGTCGCCGACTTCGCCTTCGCAGTGGGAGCAGACCAGGGAGATGTTCCGTCGGGATCGCATATTGCTTTCGTTCTGGGGCGGTTGTGCTTTGCTCTGGAATTATCGTTGGAACGGATTATAGGTCAGGTCCGGTAGGTATAGGAATCAGTCACTGGGCCGCATTAGGAGATCGGTAATAGCAGATCTTTCTTATTATCAAAGAACACTGACGGAGCAACTTGCTATAATTCCTTGATCGCAACCCTTTTGGCGACTCGATTAGGTTCTGTGCCATTTCCGAGGGCTTCCGGGAGCTCTTTCCTATTCTGTTTGCTGCGCAGAGCAATCTTTGACTGATCCGTCATGTCCCCAATTCTAAACGTTGTTAAGTGTCAAGTGCAAGAGAGACGTCAAGTTTATCTTTGGTTTCAACTGGTCGTGCACATAGCACACTACACACAGAACCTGTGAAAGCGCAACATCCTGTGAAATGATTCAACGGATGTTGTCACCCCGCTGTGAAATCGGGTTCTAGGCATGGTCTCTCTGTCCGTCCGGAAGGGTAATTCCATCATCAAGAGAATTAGAAATCCTCACAAGACTTGGATTACCCTCAGATGCCTTACATCCAAGGAGTAATCATCGGCACAAAATGGTGGTACTGATCCGGGGACCCATGAAAACGCGGGGATATTGGCGGGGGATGGCTGAAGCTGAGATCTGCGGGACATCCCAATTCCGGCAAGTGATTCCGGTGTTATCTTGGGCCTATCGGATTGCAACTATACAGAAAATAGTTAGCTCCTGTCGCTATCTATTATCTAGGTAAATACCTCGAACGTGAACCGATTCTCCTGGCAATCTCAACTCACTGTTCAACTGTTCAACAACCCCCGTCATCTACCAGAAATGCAGAAAGTGGGCATTATTGGCTCGGGCATCATCGGCCTCCTGTCGGCTCTGACCCTCACCGATGCCGGCTACAAAGTGACCATCGTGGCCCGCGATCTACCGGGCGATGAAACTCAAGATTGGGCCAGTCCTTGGTGAGACTTGTTATCTCTCAAGAACTGTTCATTTCTCCCTACTGAGCGACTCTTGACCCACGGTACCACAGGGCCGGCGTATCTATCTTCCCTCACCCCGACGCAGGCGGCGAATCCCTTCAGACCGAGAATTTCAAATACTTCTGGGCATTAGCACATCGGGATCCAACGAGCGGTGTTCAAGTAAGTCAGCCATCCACTAGAAGTGCAAGTCCTGCTTGTGCCATGACCTCCCCGCTAACCTGTCCCTGTAACATTTCCAGGTCATCAAGGCCACGGAACACTACGACGACCGCGAAGACGATTCCAGCATCTGGTACAAGACGATCGTGCCGCGCTACCGACGAATCCCGAAGGAAAAGCTGCCCGATGGAGTGAAACTCGGGTTCACATACACCTCCATGACGATCAACCCCGCATACCTCCTCCCGTGGATCCAAAAACAGCTGCAGGCTCGTGGGGTGATCTTCATCCGGAAGACGCTGAGCTCGATCGCAGAAGCTAAGAATATCACCGGAGCAAAGATCATCGTCCACGCCTCCGGGCTAGGTGCATACACTCTCGCCGGCGACAAGAACGTGGAGGCGATTCGCGGACAGACCATGTTCGTCAAGACAGACTTCGTCGAAGAGTTGATGATGCATCAGGGCTCGCACTACACTTATGTTATCCCGCGGATGTTCACGAACGGTGCCATCATTGGAGGCGTGAGCCAGCCCGGGAATCTGGAGCGTAATGTTGATAGAGATCTACGTGCGGATATCCTCCAGCGGGTGAATACGATGACGAATGGCGGTCTTGCGGCGGTCGATCTGGAGAAGGATGTTCAGAAGGATATCGTCGCGTTTCGACCGGGGAGGAAAGGGGGATTTCGACTTGAAGCTGAGGGGGATGTCGTGCATGCCTACGGATTCGCTGGCCTGGGGTATATTTTCAGTTACGGCGTGGCGATGAAGGTGCGGGAGCTGGTTGACTCGATTGTGAAGCAAGATGGGGCTCCGAGGAGTCGCTTGTGATATGTTTTTTGGGGCAAAATATACCGGACTGAGGTAAAGGATAAGCATTCATGGTTGTGGTAAATACTGACGGCGGCGGCCTGCGGCCTTGTCTGAGGCTGCCAGCTCACCACCCACCTCAGTGGCCTTAGGTGGTTCTCACAGTTAGCCTAACATGGTCAGAATCCAAGCATCTTCCACCTCTCTGAGGCGTCATCAAATACATTAAATGGGCATGTTGTGCATAACCTCCATGAGAAGGGATCATACATTGCTATCTATAAGTCCAAGAAGTAGTATCTAGACCATAAGTAGTTTTCGTGTTATCAGAAGATGATTGAGCAAATCAATGCGAAGCAGGGGAGCACCTGCCTATTAGGCTTTCTGCCTAGATAGGTGTCCCGCCACATCTACCAATATAGACATGACTGTACAATTTGACCTGCAATCAAGACTCCCTCTCTTGATAACCTGCAGCGTGGGAAACATGCTGGGAGTGATATGCACCCGATAAGAAACTGAATTCGAGAACGGACATGTCACTGGCTCTTCGAACCGCAGCAAGGTGATCTCCCCTCCCCACCCTCGGCGTAACGGTGCAATGAGGACGTGCAGCACTTATCATGTTACTTTTTTCCGGAAGGAGTTTCCATATTCTCTACTTTATCTGCTTCCCCGCATCCCCATATCTCACGGGTGGGCCACACTAGGCGCAATCAAGCAATAACCGGGGGTGCGTCAAGTCTAAATAATTAGTGCACTCGTAGGGATATTGGGATGCCACCTGTCCCGAGTTCATCTCTATGTCTTCCGCACCTTCGACCAACGCTATGTCTAACATGAAGAAACAAGAAACCTCTGACCCTGACCGGGACAGCATTGCCCCTGTGCAATCACAGATCGATGAGGCATCCAGCGAACCGATTCAAGAGGATGCTGTATTCGGTGAGATTCGTGAAGGGGATACCAACTATCGAAATGTGAGGTCTCTGGGAGTTTCTGCATGAACCATCACATCAAGCTGACCAGGCCTAGGTGAGCTGGTTGGGAACCACAGCTCTTATGATCAAAACTCAAATCGGCCTGGGAGTTCTCTCGATGCCAAAAGTCTTCGACATTCTTGGAATCGTGCCCGGAATAATCCTTCTTCTCACAATCGCCGTGATGACGTCCTGGTCGAACTGGATGGTGGGTGTCTTCAAACTACGCCACCCCAGTGTCTATGGAATCGACGACGTGGGGAAAATGCTGTTTGGACGCTTTGGTTATGAGTTACTCGGCGCAGCATACACCCTGTGTGAGAGCTCATCCTTCGAAATGGTTTTGGCCGGGGTTCTAACCTCTTGCTAGACTGGATCTTTGTTGGTGGCTCGGCTCTGCTGAGCATGTCGATTTCCCTGAACGCGCTCTCCGACCACGGAGCTTGCACTGCAGTCTTCGTGGCTGTCGCTGCCATTATTGGATTGCTCTTCTCCAGCATTCAAACACTTGGTCGTATCAGCTGGCTGGCCTGGGTAGGCGCTGCATGCATCATTACTGCAGGTACGTTGAGCCGAGTCCCTCCATATATTCAGGTGGAATTAAACAATTGCCAGTCTTTATCCTCACGATCGCTGTTGGAATTCAAGGCCACGCTCCGATGACGGACGGTGTGATCCCAGAACCAGACTACAAGCTCTTTGGCAATCCGACGTTCGTCGAGGCCATGACTGCTCTCTCCACCATCTCGTTGACTTACGCGGGGACCCCAGCCTTCTTCAACATCGTCTCGGAGATGCGTGACCCGCGACACTTCACTCGAGCCCTCACCATCTGTCAAGTCACTGTCACGGTCATTTATATTGTAGTAGGAACGGTCGTGTACTATTACTGCGGATCCCATGTTGCATCGCCCGCTCTCGGCTCCGCAGGAATCCTGATCAAGAAGATTAGCTACGGGTTTGCTCTTCCGGGGCTGACTGTCTCCGCCACTCTGATGCTTCATGTGAGTGCTCGCCGTGCTGATTTCGATCCCTTTACCATGCCTCGCCCTCAACTAACAGTTCACAAGTTACCCGCCAAACACATCTTTATCCGCATCCTTCGAGGCACCAGGCACCTGACCGGCCAGACTCGGACGCACTGGATCGTCTGGCTCGGGTCGACCTTCACCGTAACCTCGGTCGCATATATCGTTGCAAGCAGCATCCCCGTATTCAGCGATCTGGTATCACTTGTGGGGGCTCTTTTAGCCACATCCTTATGCTTCCAACCGATGGGATGTATGTGGCTGTACGATAACTGGGGACCGGGCCGGCAGAAGAAGTCACTGAGGTGGTGCTTGATGGTTGCCTGGTGTATTTTGATCATCCTGACCGGCTTCTTCTTGACGATTGGGGGCACCTATAGCTCTATAGTGAGCATCATTGCGTCTTACGAGAAATCCGGGGGTTCGTCGGCCTGGGCTTGTGCCAATAATGATAACTAAAGGAACCCCGGTTACCGTTCAATCTGTGCATTTGTGTATATAAGAGTGCAATAGCAAGGCAGTGACTGGTTCTTGTATCTAGATCCAGTGAGACAATCAATTGACGTTTTAAATGTCGTTGTGAATACATTCAAATCTTGAAGTAGAAATCCTAGTGTTGGAGCTATTGTCCCCAGAATCAGTAGATATCTCTCTCGTCGCTCTAGACTTATAGCTCACGCCACAAACTCTTCTTTTGCCCCAGGGAATGGCCTGCTTCCAAAATCTGTTAGAGCCCTCACTTGCAGGCATCGACACACTCTTTGCGATCGGAGGCTCCGGTCGCACTCCTACCCAGTACTGTGCACATATGACGTCGAGTCTCGCTTCCCGATAAGCCCTGTCTAGGTATAAGTATGACAATCCAGAGGGAGTAGCTCACAATTTCGGAAAGACATCCTTATCAGATGATGTGTTCAGAACTACCCCGGTTTCCAGGGCTGACGGCCAACCTGCCGAATAAGTTATGGAGTTCCGCGGAACCACCTGCCAATTCAGGCGATCAGCTGGAGGGGCAGCTCAGAAACATCCTCCATCAACGAATTTGTCGCCAGAAGCTCTAGGTATTTAAGTGATATCCAGATCGAGCGTTTGTTCGGTGTTATCTCAATCAAAAAGATTTTACTCTAAATCCTTGAGTGTGCTCAGTCTTCTCACCTCCACACCCGAACCCCCATCACCAATCCAGATCAAAAGCATCCACCCGACATCACCACACCCAACACAATGGCCGACCTCCACGGAATCATGGTGGCGCTGATCACCCCCTTCACCGACGACCAGACGGCCATCGACGCCCCGCGCCTGCAAGCCCTGATCGACCGCCTCATCCAAGCCGGCGTGCACGGCCTCGTCCCCGGCGGCAGCACCGGCGAATTCACGGCCATGACCATCCCCGAACGCAAGCAACTGACCGAGCTCGTCGTCAGATACACCGACGGCCGCGTGCCCGTCATCGCAGGCACGGGGGGCCTCACCACTCGGGAGACGCTCGAGCTCTCGATCCACGCGGCCCAGGCCGGCGCCTCCGCACTAATGGTCGTACCCCCCTTCTATGACGCAGTCAGCCTAACCGAACTCAAAACCCTGATGACTGAGATCACGCAAGCGACGCAGCTGCCCATCGTCTACTACAACATCCCCTCCGCCACGGGCCTAAAACTAACGCCCACCGAGCTGGCCAGTCTGTCGGAGGTGGGCGTACGCTACCTGAAGGACACGTCGGGCGACGCGCCCGCGCTCACGGAGATGCTGTTCGGCTTGTCGGACAAGATCACCGCGTTCAACGGCTGGGACACGCTGACGTTCTACGGGCTGGCGGCGGGCGCGCGCGGCGGGGTCTGGGGCGCGGCCAACATCATCCCCGAGCTGGCGGTCGAGCTGTGGGAGGCGGTCGCCGTGCGCGGGGACCTGGCCAAGGGCCGCGAGCTGTGGGCCAAGGCCTGGCCGGTCTGCAAGTTCCTCGAGTCGCATAACTATGCCGCCGCCGTGAAGACGGGGCTCGAGTTGACGGGCACCCCCACCGGGGGCGTGCGCAAGCCGTTTCACATGCTGGGGACGGAGGCGCAGGAGGAGTTTAAGGTGCTGATTCAGGGTGCGGGGGTGAAGACGGTTTAGCTTTCTGTATTTAAGATAAATTTAGCGGGTCTTACGCAGACGTCAATCTGATGTTCTGACTTTGATGCTCTTGATGCTTGGTTGTAGCAGGTACAGTACACTGGTAAGCTCAGGGTCTGGATGGGGCCGAAGGGGTTTTGCATTTCCTCATTTTCCAGCAGTCCTCTTCAAGTAAGCGATAGCTATTTTGTCTCATGACCGAAGTGGACTGCGGGGACAGTGAATCTATCGGACGAGGTGGTCTGCGACTGAGGGTCGCTCTTTCCTTAATTCGGGATAAATGCGACAGACAGTGTGATTGCCATGGAACCGAAGATGAGGAAGATCAACTGCAAAAAGGTTCACGGCTTGCACAATGATCTTATGCGTCGCATAAACCTAACACAACAGGTGGATCTCGATCACGTAGCACTGCTGCCCGAGGGTCCCGTTGGTGAAAGGCAGTACACGGCAAGATCAGCTGGGACAGACAGCCGATGAGAGACTCAGAAAGTCGTACAAATCAGGGTGTACGACAAATATGAGTCAATCCGCATGCCTCGTAGGGCTGGATTTGTCCTATAGCTAGGCCAATTGAATACTTGATCTCTGATCGAGTGCAGCGTCGATGGGGCTCAACCAACAGCGGGACCAAATCCGCAGATCATTTGTAATGACCCTTATCATAAATCAGTATCAGCAGACAAAACCCGGATCTTAGCGGCAACGCTAGAAAGAATGTACAGTCCAGACGCAGCTAAAAATACCTTGGAGCCTCGATCTTGCCGTGCTTGCCGTGATAACCGGTGCCCTAGTCAGGCACCCCTGTCAATATTTCCAGTTCAGACATTTAGCGATAGGCCCACAATAACGTTATAACGACTTCAGACTCATAGAGTTGTAGTGAAGAGGGGAAGGTAGGGCCCCAAGAAGCAGAGAGGAGAGAAGATACTCAAGTATGCCATTCACCAAGGAGGGATCGCGCGACCGTCACAAGTCCTCGCGCACTGACCCGATCTCCACCCCGGTCGCCACTTGCTTACTTGGACAGCGACCCGCCCGGCCTGTTCTTTTCCATCCTTGTTCTAGACCTCGGCATTGCCACATTCGAGAAGAGGGGTTAGCCTCCCACTGATTGGGTGATTTCCAAGGGCTAGGATGCGCAAATGGTGTTTGCTTTTCGGGTTCCGTGCTCTCGGGAAGGAGGGGAAGGATTAAGTCAGTGGCGCATGGGTAACGAGACTTGCGGGCTGTCTCTTGTTTGCTTGGAGGTATAGTGGAGGGTACAGCCTGGCATCCTTGAGCTTGACACGTACGCATGCCAGGATCATCGGCTGTCGACTGGATATGGGATCTCGGTAGTAATATTATGACGGCAGCGAGGCACCGTGACTATTCGAGGGTTGGGAAAATGCGGGAGACGCTCCGCGATTAGCATGCACATTTCTGTGGTGGTGGAATACATGGAGCCTTGTATATAGGGAGGAACTCGAAGAGGGTTGTGCTGAGTAAGACGACTAGGTTGTAGAGGCAATAAACATAAGCACGGGTCTCAATTCTTACTATTACCAGACTGAAGTGGTATGACAGAGGGACATCCTTTTGGCAAATGGAGCCAGATACTTTAAGGGTCCTGAGTGGCAGTTCATTTCATGAAGAACCTTGGAATATGTATTGTGCAGGATGGAGCGACCCTGGATGTAGGGCAGGTTTCTTGATCCCAGATCAGAAAGTAGGACAGGAAGAGCAGGTCAATAAGCGTATGGAAATTTGTACAGCAGAGAAGGTCAGCACAATAGCGACGGTACAGAATATACCATTGGGTAGAAGTCATTCTCTTACTTTTTTGGGTGCTGGTTTCCTGACTAGCGACGCATTAACCTGACCTGGTCAGATTGAAAATGCATTTAGCTATGCTAGGAAGTCAATGCAGTGGCATAGTCGCAGGTATCAGACTAGCACCCACCATACACTGCTGCGGAGAGCAATCTTGCTCAGAACATACCTGCCCTAGATTTTCCTCTTCAGCATAGTGAGGTACTGCCTTTCATGATCAGACCTTTTGTAACTCTCACTGCGATAATAAAGAAATTCTGTTCAGGAATGTCCAATAATAGATCTCTGAGACCGTGTACCTCGGAAGGTTCTTCTCAAGCATGTAGCCAGTGTATTAGGCCCACGACAAATGTGTGAAATGGCTAACGATCATCTGGTCACGGAGGGCAGTAGACTTGTGCACAGTGGCAGAGCGTGTTGTCTTCCAAGAGCTGACTTCCATCGAAATCGCCCCCAAACAATTCCCTGACCAGCACACGGAAACTTCTTGCGTGAGCCTGACTCCTTGCATAACCAGGCTGAAGGATTTAGAAATCCCGCGTGCAGGGGTAATTGGGTCATGATGAAAGTGAAAAGCAGGTTTAACTGGTTGTCAAGGAGGTAGATGCGGGAAGGAGTGGAGCGGATTGGCTCCCAAGGTTGCCGCTCTGGTTAGCCCGATTGCGAATCCCTCATCTCTTCTCATGTCGTTTCGTCCCTTCGTGGTTTGTGATGATACACCGCTATTTGACACTGGTCAAGCGGAAGCGGAAGGGAGGGACGCAAGGGGGAGGTCAGCTGGAAAGAAAGCGGAAAAGGCGGATGAGATGAGGGGTCGTGAGGAGAAGGAGAAATATGAGGATGAGGACAGCTTAGATGACAGCCTGTTCAATGATGACAGTGTTCGCTAAAGAGTAAGATGACGGGCTTTCGAAGTGGATTCTTGATCTGGAGGAGTGTATGTACATGTACATACTAGGTCCGTGCCACTCGTCGGAGTTAGGGCTCGGTGTTGCGCGGAGATGACTGCTATTCCTGGACCGGGCCTGAGAATGGGATGGCTGAAGGGCGTCGCAGTGGATGGTTAGACATCCCGGGAACGAGTATTTCCGTCCAGTGTTTTGACTCATCCAGCCAACAGTGGCAGTGATATTAAAAGCATCTGATATCATGTGGGGGAAAGCAACCAGCATTCCTCCTGGTTGATCCGGGGGGGGGCTGCGACTAAGATGCCGAGCTCCCGGATTGGAGAACCGAACTGCCACGACTGGGTACGACTGGGTCTGGCTAACGGCCTTAAGCCGTTTTTGTCGCGGCTCCATGCAGCTGCATAATTGGGACTGGATCATCTGCGCCGGGAAAATCAAGCATTGGACAAGAATTCCCCGCACGCGGGAGGGGGGAGATGTGCAGTACTGTATGTACATACACACACACCTCGCTTCTGTTAGTGGGTTGGCTATGGTGTCCGTCAGAGGCTTACAATCCGGACTACGCGGCATCCAACGAGCTCCACCACAAATCGCTATGCTCGCTATACTGCACATCGTACGTGTGCTGCAGATTAACAATAGATGTGGACATACCGTGCTTGCGTAGTAATTTCGGTCAGCAAGGTCCCCCCGGCTCCACCATTGTGCCGAAGAAGTCAACTCTCAGACGGCTAGCCCTTATGAGCCCCTCCCTACCTACATCTCCTGCCTAGCTCACCTACCGACCAAGAAAAAAAAAACCACTGTCTTTGAGAACTCATAATTACCAGTATCTCCACTCGGTAAGCAGCTGTGCGCCCAGCCAGCGAGCTGCGCAATGGCTGCAGCCCTAGCCATTCCCGCCATGTCTCCGCTTCGTGAGGGGTAAACACAAGGTCGAGCAGCAAATATTCATGGTCCAACGTCATCTCAACCAGCTACAGCGTGAGGGGAAGGATTGCCGGCGACCCTGTGGTTCCAACAATTGACCCCAAAATTGGGCCAGGGGTATAAATAAGAAGCTGCAGGACGCATTGCAGAGCTCCTTTTCGTCCAAGCAACCATTCTGATCTTCTCAATTTCCTCTTCTCAAACTTCTCACGCGCAGAGACACGATGAAGTCTGCATTGTTACTTTCCCTCCCTCTCGCGACGCTGTTCGCCTCGCGAATTCAAGGCGCCCCGACGAGCAACCCCCCACTGCGAGGATCGGAAGACCTACTTGGGTATTCCTCGTCGAACACGCTCTCCGATCAGACAACGGAAGACATCACGTACACGCCGGTGGCTGGTCAAACGGATGACGCCGATCTCGGCGTGTACCTTGATTTTGAGGATTCGGATAGTCCGCAGCCGATCCGGGGGGATAAGGGCGCGACGGATCCAGGTCCAAGTAGGATTTTCTCCTTTGAGAAGGATGAGAAACAGAATTTTTAATGTAATGTTACACTTATGCAGGGAACACCTACTACGATCGCATCAACAGTGACAAATTGGCGCCCCCTGGCACGGATGAGGGACAAACAATCAATGCGCAATGGCCCATGGGTGAGTGCTCTTGTTCGTCTGGTTAAGGTTCGCCACTGACGGGCTAAACAGGACTTAGTCACAATCGGTAAGTCGGCTCGTTGCAAGTACCGAATTAATGCTGATTAGATAGGCTTGGAATGAATGAATCCGGATGGGCGCGACAGGAGAATACTGTGGTGATGCCAGGAGCCACAAAAATGGCCGGGGTGGACATGCGCCTGGAGGCTGGGGCGTATCGTGAACTGCACTGGCATGTTGCAGGCGAGTGGTCATTAGTTTTGAACGGATCATGTCGAATTGAGGTGAGCTTTGTTCTGAATTCACGCGTTGCGAATCTCAAGATACTCTTACTGACATTGCACAGGCTGTGAATGAAAATGGCCAGACGTTTGTCGATGACGTAACAGCGGGCGATGTCTGGTTTTTCCCTCCGTACGTTCCTAAATTTGCGACATGAGCTTGATTATTTGGTCTTCCAATCAACCACTGACCTGAAATGTGCAATTAGTGGAATCCCGCACTCGATCCAAGCCCTGGACTCCGGGGTAGAGTTTCTACTGGTCTTTGATGACGGTGCCTTCTCCGAGGACAACACATTCCTCGCCACTGAAGTGTTCGCTCATCAACCTGTAGGCTTGACCCAATCTCTCGCCTAGTTCCCACAGCCTCTCATGCTAATCTACTGGTCGGCAGAAATCCGTCCTGGCCAAAAACTTTGACCTCCCCGTCGCCGCCTTCGACGATATCCCCGAGGACGAACTGTACATCTTCCCCGGCACACCCGCGCCAGCCAACATCAGCGAGCAGAATGTGACCGGCACCGCGGGCGTTGTCCCCCAGAGTCAAAGCTACTCCTACCATTTCTCCGAGCAGCCCGCCCACGAGGTGGAAGGCGGATCCGTCAAGATCGTCGATCCGCTGACCTTCCCCGTCGCCGACAACTTCGCCGCTGCCGTGGTCACCGTGCATCCTGGCGGCATGCGCGAGATCCACTGGCATCCGACCAGCGACGAGTGGACATTTTTCATCCAGGGCCAGGGTCGCGCGACTCTGTTCACCGCGCCCAGCACCGCCACTACCTTTGACTTCCGCGCTGGAGACGTGGGGTATTTCCCTCAGTCTAACAGCCATTATATCGAGAACACCGGCGATGAGGATTTGGTCTTTGTCGAGGTGTTACAAGCGGATCAGTTCTCTGGTAAGCCCTTTGTTTTCTTCCGCTCGTCATATTTGCTCTCGCGATACTTTGCTAACCAGAAACCAGATGTGTCGCTCGGCCAATGGATCGGATCCACCCCCAAGCAGATCGTGGCGGACACGTTGCGATTGCCGCAGAGTGCTTTGGATCGGTTGAAGACGGAGAAGATGTATGTGGTTGCTGGTTCGAATGAAACGGATGCGTCGGCGCAGTAGGTGGATTGTATATAGCATGTGCTGTACATGACTGTTCCGTAGGACAGATGGCTCTCAGATAAGAATTTATAGAATCCAAGGGTCTATTCTGTGGAAGGACTTGTTTCTGACTGAGTCTCATGGTCGCAGGTAGATTGGTATGGCCGAACTCTCGCGTAGGTTTCAAGCAACTTACTTGATGCAGAGGCTGATGTTCTCAGCCTTACGCGCTTGAGCTCTGACAGTCCTGGCAATGAACTCTTTCACAAAGCGATCTCTTCTGTCTCTGGCTTCTGTGGGTTCTATTTCAACTTCACGAGTATGCTGACACCTCAGTTTGCAGAACTACACAATCTTATACACGTTATCAACTTGTGTCCTGTGTCCAACAACATCTCCTAGGACGCGTGAGTCCGGTTATGATCACGTGGTTTGGCGTTGCTGAGCGAGCCTGGCCAGAGGAGTAGTTAATATTGAAGTGTAAGGATTTCCACAATCACTGTAGCCTGATGGAGGTAAGCAGCTTTTCATGAATCCGATATACCTGCTTTCGGTATAGCGCGAGAGCGAGAGAAATCTTGTTAATATTAATAACTTCTGTGTATATCTTCTCATCTCGCTTGTGTTAGTTACAACTTTCCGTTTCTCCCAACTCTCTTCCTGTCACCATCTCTCCTTTTTACCACGCTCGTTATCATTTCTTTTGTTTAAAATCCTACTACCCTTTCTTGTCGTCCTTTCTTGTATCCTGATACTTTCGTTGTCACCATCAAGTTTGTTTCATCGATACCATGATGATCCTTATCCTTCTCATGTGTCTTCTAGCCAGTCACGCGGTCTCATTTAACTTGTCAAATTCAGTTTACAATGTCACTTTCCATGAACGCGATCGCCCTACCATTTCACCTCACGACTTCACTTGGGTTAAGAAGTGGGCAGCGGTCGGAGACAGCTATACTGCTGGGATTGGTAGTGGCAAACTCTGGACTGAGCGTGCCGATGACCGCAAGTGTTCTCGCTACGATCAGTCCTACCCCGGTCAGCTCAAGCACGTCTTTGGCCCTCAGGTAAAGCTTTTTGAGTACAAGGCCTGCAGTGGGGCTCGAACGGGGCAGATCTTCGAGCAGGCCAAGAGTCTTTCCACCGGCCACGACGTGGTGGTCATCAGCGCTGGAGGGAATGATCTATGCTTGGTATAATTTTGCCTGCTGTACATCGCTCTTCCTACCGGGGCAGACTGAAGCTAACATCTGAAGTAGGCCGATATCATCAAGACCTGCATTTTTCTACCGGTTCAGGGCGAAGACAAATGCCAGGAGGTTCTGGACCTGGCGCAGCACAACATCGACACCATCCTGAAGCCCAACATCCGTGAGATTATCGATATACTGAGGTACAAGCTCAGCTACAACGGAATGATTGTCTGGGTGCTGTACGGCCAATTCTTCAACCTCGAAAATGAGGAGTGCGCCACCCACCAGGATTGGTCTTTCCCCCGTCTGGGGGTGGTCAGTGGGCTGCCTCTGACGATTGAGCGTCGGCGCAAGTTCAACCAGCTCGTCATCAACATCAACAAGGCAATCCGGGAGACGATTCACGGCGTCCGTGGGCATGTGTACCAAAATCCCTACATCCGGATCGCTGATTGGGACGCCTTTGTGGGCTACGGCATGAGAGGACAGTTCTGTGTCCCTGGCACGACGGGCGAGTACCCCGACCCCAGACAGCCATACTTGCATTTCTTCAAACCAGACACCGCGGTCGATGGACATCAGGAGCTGCGCAAGAGAGAAGTGGAAGCTATGGTGGATCTGCATTTCGATGACACCCCTAGTCTGCTGGCCGGCGAACTGCGCCCCATGCTGGGAATCAGCACCATTAACACCACCACCAATCTGACCGATCTTGCCCGCGTCGAAGCCGAGCTGATCGAGCGCAGCCTGCTCCTTGATTCACGCGATCCGTCTCCCCCCAACTGTCCGGCCGACGGCGGCTCCATCAATGTCGGCCTCCCCGATGGCTGGGGCAAGTTCTTCCACCCGAACGAGTTCGGCCACAAGACCATCGCTTCCTTCGTACTCAGCGAGATCGTCGCGCAGCGCGCCGTGATCATGCAGGCCGCGAACCCAATGTGCCAGGCCATGGACAACATCTTCAAATGCTGGCAGCCGGACGGCCGCAGGGACTACGCCTCCCCCGACCTGATGAACGCCAACTACAAGACCTTCTGCAACGAGTTCCAGCCGCCCACCAGCTCGCACGAGCGCGAGTGGAGCTCGGAGCGCTGGTTCAACGAGCAGACGCCCGACACGCACTGGTTCCGCCTGACCCTGCGCAACGGCGCGAAATTCGACGTGCACCAGTGCCTCGAGAGCTTCGACCGGGTCATCAACTCGTGCGACGGCAACGACCCGGAGCACAACCCCCTGAACTGGAAGTTCGGCGGCCGCTGGGTGCGCGGCAACTACATCTACGAGGTCAACGTGATGAACTCGTTCAAGCGGCCCTGGCCCGTCATCCGCGAGGTCGACGGTAGCTGCCACAGCAAGTACCGCGGGCTCTGGGACTCGTACTGGATCCGGGGCCGCGGCTGGTCCACCGGCGACTTTGGTCAGCAGTCCTTGCTTCCTAATGCCAAGTCTTGTGTCGGGGGCGGGGTCACGGCGTGGGATTTTAAGTATCTCAATGGCGCGGAGGAGAAGGATGGCATGGAGTGGGAGGTCTTCTTCCGCACTCCGATTTGGTGCAATCCCAGGTGCTTTGGCAATAATGCTGTGCAGTTCGCGTCTGGTGGGTTCACTCATGGGTGTTAGGTTAGATACTTTGTAAGGCATGGATTGCAAGTACGCTACAGCATGTGTATGTGCATTTGTATGCGCTATCTGCTTCACAATGTTGATCTATTTTTTTGTCCTTAGACTGTTTCCCACTGTTGAGATAGGTTGAAAGATAGTGAGTTGACTAATTTGTATTTCTCATTTCAATCGAACTAGAAAACAGAACACCACTTGTTTCAATAATAAATCCTGAACATTTTCAGAGCAGAGTTCTCCCAGTTTCCCAATAAATCACTCACGTGTAAATTCCCAACCACGAAGGAATCCTCACCCCGTAAGAGCCTGCTGCTGATCGTGATGCTTCTTCTTCCACCCTAACACATCATCCACATCCTCAGTGCCCCACTCCGGAATCAACAGCGAATAAATCTCCCCCATATCCCAGACCTGGGCCTTCTTTTTCCCCATCGCCGACCCCAACGCCTCGATCAGGATCCCATCCGCATCCAGATCCACCGCCCACACCATCGTGCCCCCCAGACACCGGCGATTCGCCAGCTCCAGCTTGAGCTTCAGCGTCTCCGTGTCGTCATAACTCACCCACTGATCTTTATCCCACGTGAGCACCTTGACGGCATCCTCCTTGTAGAGTGTGACACGTGTTCCTGTGGCGTTGGCGTTGAGCACCTTCTGGATCTCCGTGCTGGACAGCACGCCGGCAGTGGTCGTGCACTCGCCGGGGCGGCCGCCGGTCGTGAATTGACAGCCTGGCGCCATGCATTGTGGGTCTTTCATCGTGAAGCTGCGGCCGTAGAAGCCCAGTCCCAGGTTCACGCGGGCGGGGTTGATATTGTTGCGCCACAGGAGCTCGAGGGCGCGGTTGATTTCCGTGAGGTTGGTGTGCGCGTAGGCCTTGTAGGGGTCGTCGTGGTTGGTTTTGTCCCAGGTTCCGTCTTGTGGCATGGACATGGTTAGTGCTTTGATAGAAAGAAAGGGACAAGAGAGAAAAGAAAAACGCTCACGAATGTCATAAGTCATCATGTTGAGAAAGTCAACGTGGGGCTCGAGATTGATGATGTCGAAACCTCGGAGGTACCAGTAGGATGCGGGCTTTGAATTTCGCGAAGGGTTAGTCTCGGGTGTCTCGACACATAATCCCAGGAATGAAAGATCAAAAGATGGAAGCAACGCACCAGAGTAATTGAGATACCGTATCTTCGCCCCGACTGGTTCAGACGCTCCCGGAGTCGCTTCAGCAACATCACGAAATTGGCAAAGTCTGCTGGTCGCCCGCCATGGTCCTCTGACACCGGATACTCCCAGTCCAAATCCACTCCATCAAAATCGTTGGTCTGCATGAAGCTGAGGAGCGACTCGAAGAATGCGTCTTGGGCGGTTTGTGAGGTCGCCAGGTCAGAGAAGGTGAATTGTGTCGGACTGGGGTCGTTCATGGCCCAGCCTCCGATGGCGATCCACACCTGCAGGTTCGATTGCTTGCGCTTCAGGCCTGTCACTGCCTTATACAGTGATGCTGTGTTTTTATCCATCGGGGCGATGTGGAAGGTTTGGGGATCAATGTACGCGAAGGCGAAGTTGAGATGGGTGTAGTAGCCGAGAGGGATCTGCTCTGGCGTCATTTCTTTATTGACTCCAGTTAGTCTTGATGTTCAGGACTTAGGAGCAAAGAAGAAAAGGAATTTAGGCCACTGACTTCCGCATGCATGCTCCAGGTTCCAGCCTTCGTAGTATCCGATAGTGCGTCCATGGGCACTCTTTCCATTGCACTCAGGCGAGAGCACCTTGGCGTCCCCACAGAAACTGGATGTGGTTCCTAATGATAGTACAACAAGTGTTAAGATCGTAGTCTCGCCTGAGCTGTGTGTACGATAACAAAGGTAAACTTACCACAGAAACCGAACTTGCTGCAGCAGACGTTGAGCGGGCAGTGTGAGGCAACCGACCATTCGCGTCCCCAGCCTGGGTCACATTCGCTCTTGCGATCACAGTCTGCACTGCATGCTTTTCCACAGAAGTCTGAGCCATAGCCACAGTTGCCAGTGCCAGTGGTTCTGTCTCTGCGTGCCTCCAAGTTAGCCAGAAACTGTTAAGTCGGAACCAGTTTAGCTTACAAAGGACCGCAGCATCCGATCTTGCACCTCTTGGTCTTTGAACAGGTATATTCATCGTCAGCACTAATAGGGGCTCGAGGAAAGAACTCTCCATGGTTGCTTGAATATGCTGTTACTGTTTCAAACTGCCACACAAGCAGTGCAAGCAGGAATAGTATGACTTTGTGGGTAGCCATGATGGTTGGCAGTAATGTAGGTGGAGGTTGGTAAGAACAACGGGGAAGAGAGGTTGTTCTGTGTTGTGAGGGTGGGAGATGTTCAAATTATAGATGGTAGTCTATCGTAAGAGTTACTGATATTCACAAATTCACTCAGTACCTAGCCACATAAGTAAAACTACCCCCGGTTTCTCATTACGTGATATCAGAAACTGTCTGATTTCTCTTCTACTTTTCTTTATCTTCCTTTTCTATCTTTGTCTTCATCACCTTTTTTCCCTCAACCAATGTGTCGTCACAGTCTCTATCACCATCTGTGACAATCAAGGCCCAGAACAAGTGAGTTATCTTCTGTAAAAAGTCTTGTTAGTGCTAACATCTTAGTCTTAGTCTCCAGGGATCACCATGACTCTCTTCTCTGTCTCCTGGAACAGACTACTGTTACTGCTCTTGGCCTTCGTTTCCCTGAGCTCCCGGGTTCACACATGGGCAGAAATGAGTCCCTGGGCCAATGTCAACCGGCTCTGGCCCAACGGGGTCGTTTCCATCTGCTATGAGTCTCCAGCAGCCGAGCAAAAATACAAACCACTGCTCCGTGCAGCCATGCGACTATGGTACGCTGCGGGCCTGCCCGAAACCTTCCAACTACACCCCACATCCCCAGTGATCTGCCAAAACGCTATCTTCGACGTCCTTACGGTTCATGACACTCCTAATTTGTTTGTCACCAACGTTGGCATGCCCCCGATGGTGCCGAACCCGGGGGTCAGGCTCGAACCCGCCCACATGTACCTTTCCACCCCGGCAGGCTGGAATGAAGACATTATCCTTGCCAACATTGCTCACGAAATCGGACACGCATTTGGACTTATCCACGAGCATCAGGATCCGGCTCTCTGGAGGCCAACTGACCATGGGTCCTGGATCTTCAAGTTTAACTGTAAAAACCTGATCGACTTCGAAGAGAAGACCAGAGGCAAGACTGAGGAGGAGATCTGGGGGCCTGATGGACTATGTGTGAGTTGGTGGACTGCTACGAAGGCTGGCTTTAATGCAGCGCATTTTCTGCCCTTCCCGGCGAATGTCATCGGACCACGGGAGCCTTGGCCACACGTCGACGACGTCGATTGGGACTCATGCATGCTCTACGGGTCTGATGCTGCGGGTAAGGGTCCTGTCTTGACTACGTACGACGGTAAGACCTGGAAGGCAAATCGGGTACCTTCTGCTGGAGACGTGGCAGGATTGGTGCAGATGTATAACTCGCCCTTTGCAAACAATTGGGAGCCCTTTTGGCTTGATCCAAGAAGCCCTCACTTCGAGATGTTCCAGCAATACAGCTCATGCGGCGTGAGGGATTGATTATGTGAAAGTCTTGGGAGTGTTCAAAGTTTTAAGCTTGCAGGAGGGGTAAAATTGTGGGATATTTGGAGGTGATCTTGTTTTGATGTCTCCTTGAACCAAGAAGGTCTGTGAAATTACACTAGGAATGTGATTTGTTGTAAATCAGACATCCGAGGAATCACACACAGTGAATGTAGGACTTGTCTCTTGGTCTTTTCCTTTCTCCGCTTGGTTCCTTCTTCTCCAGCTATATAATATCACGTATCATCACCCTCTCTGTTTTTCTCTTCCTCTCCTCACTCTTCCTCTCCTCCCTCCACCTTTCTTCTTCACCCCTCCTCTTCTCCCTCCTTGCCATCCCCCCTCTTATCCCGTCTTCCTACCTTTCCAACCTCTTGTTGCGAATTCTTTCCTTTATCGTCATCTATCTTCAGATCAGGCGAGATCTGTTCAAGATGGCGTTCGTTCATCTCTTGTTGGCATTCTTGCTGGCTCTTGTGGCAGGTGGTAAAGCCACTGTGACCGCACCAGCCAGTACCACGAGCCTCTCCGTCGGATCCACCTACAGTGCGCGCGTGCCAGTTACTTCAGAAATCATGCCGACTATGCCTCTTACCCCTAGCTCGGTTGAGACAGCCTGGCCTCCGACTAAGACACAGCCAGGCCAGCCGGGTGTTTGCAACCGTTGGTACCGTGTCAAGCCAGGCGACTCTTGCCAGACAATCTCCGAGCGTTCTGGTGCCTCCCTTCCTCTAGATCAGCTGTAAGTCCCGCTTGTCAGAATTCCAGCGACTGCGCTAACAAACACAGATTGGCTTGGAATCCGGAGCTGAAAAAAGACTGCGAGCACCCTCTAATTGACTACTGGGTCTGCGTGGGAATTCCAGGCGGTTCTGGTATGACTCTGGTCTACCCCACTGGCTCGTCTAACGTTTCCATTCCGCCATACGCCTCCTGGACTCCAACCCCGACTCGAAACATCACCTTCGAGCCACTTGTCCCTGCCCCGACACAAGCTGGTCTAGTCCCGAGCTGTCAGTCCTTCTACAAGGCTGCTGCGGTATGTACTTCACCTCACCTTTCATCAAGATCTGAGTCTAATCCCAGCAGAATGATACTTGTGATAACATTCTACTCAAACACGGTCTCCTGAATGAGAAGCTTCTTCATCAGTGGAACCCAGCTCTCAAGGATGATTGTTCTGGTTTGAGGCCCGGATATTACTACTGCATCGCTGCCTACGACAACCTCCCACTTCCTCCGCATGTTACCACTCCGCCCCAGCCAACGCCACAAGGCACAGCGAAGAATTGCACCGCCTGGTACCAGGCCGACAAGGAAGATACCTGTAGCTTGATTGTGACTATGTTTGGCACGTTCTCGCGAGAGCAGTTCGTGTCTTGGAATCCTAATCTTGGAAGGGAGTGTCTTAAACTCATCGTATGTTTGCCCCCACCGTCACGATTGATCCCCTCCAGACCTCTTCTCTCCGACCTGTCTTGATATTTGCCTGTTGCGCCCTTATGACAGTTAGACTGACACGTTGCTCAAATCTAGCCTGGGTACTATTACTGTGTTGGTGATGCATCCACCCCCTCAACTCGCACTGCCAAACTTCCTGCACCTACCGATTTCCCCACCTCCTATCCTCATCAACCTCGAGTAACTCGTGATTGTAACAAGTGGTGGCTAGTCGGACCGTGAGTATACCGTTTTTTTCTTATCTTTTTCATAAAAGAAGATCAATTTCTCGCGTCCGAGTCTTCCGCCGACACTAACAAACAATTGCCTACAGGACCGATACATGTCTTCTGATCACTCTGGCCAACGGTATCTCCGTCAAGGACTTCTATGCCTGGAATCCCGATGTGGTGGGTCCCAACAAAATGTGTGAATACCTGCCTGCAGGATTTGAGGTCTGTGCGGGTATTGCTGCCTCTGCACCGAGCAGTAAACCTACCCCTTCTCCCTCTAGCACTAGGGTCGCCAGCAGCAGTGCTCCATCAGCGAGTACTCCACATGTATCTGGATCAACTCACTGTTCTGGGTCGGTGACTTCCATCCTCACTGCTACCCATACTCCTACTCCTGCTCCAACAACAGCCACAACCACCTCGTGTCACGGAACTGGCTCTATGACCTCCGCCTCGATTACGGGCTCGAGTTATTCTACCATCGTAACGGGCCACTGCAGTCACTCCAGTTGCGGCTCTGCGACTTCTCTTTCGGTCCCAAGCGCGAATCATACGACGACAGTGAGCGGCAACTGCAGTTGTTCTAGCTACAGCTCCTCAACTTTTGCTTCAATTCCAAGTGTGAATCTTTCTACAACTGTGAGCGGCCAATGCAGTCACTCCAACTGTGGCACTGTGACTCCTACTTCAATTCCAAGTGTGAATCATTCTACAACAGCAACCAGCCACTGCAATTCCTCCAGCCACAGCTCTTCCACTTCTACTTCGGTTCCAAGCGCGAATCCTTCTACCATCGTGACAGGCCACTGCAGCAGTTCTTACTGCGGCTCCGTGACTTCCACTCCGATTCCTGATCACACCGTGATCATCACCACTTACTGTGGACATGAATCGAGCTCAGGTTGCAGCACTGTCACAATCATAAGCTACTGCACTGATAGCCCAACTTCAAAAACTGACTTCATGCCTATTACCACCATCCACCCTCTCATCCCTATCCCGATCCCCGACCACACCACCACTATCACGGCCTACTGTCCTCACAATTCATCGGGCTCGAATTGTGTCCCCGTTCCTTCCACCACTTACATCCCCCGTACGGTGACCCATACAATCAACACTCGTTGCTGAGCACAAGTTCAACTGTTTCCAGTCAACGATCGACACGGAGTGACCATCTCGATGAGTCGTAATCTGACGCTTTGGTGACTCTTTCGGAGTTCGGCTGATGGTTGGAAAACAAGACTTGATTCATCCCTGTTTGCAATTTTGAGTTTTTCTTAGTTATGCTTTGTTGATTAACCAGAATGCACACTCACTTTGTTAAATTGCTTCGTCTCGAGTAGTATCATCCGTGCCACTAAACAACATAATTGTCTTATCTGAGTAGACTAAACTTGAATCAAATTCGGCCCTAAATTAGTATAGTAAAATCTCTCCCTTCTCAACCTCATTACCGTCTTCGCTAGATACCTAACAAACCACCCCCGCCAACGCCCCGGCATCACTCATCCCCCACCCAACCTCCTCCATCCCGTCCCTGACCACCTTTAAATGCTCCTCCCCGCGTACCTCAACCCGCAGCGCAAACGGCAACGGATGGCTGACCACCCCCGGCGCAAACTCCGCCTTCAGCGGCGCAGTGTCATCCCGCGGCTTGAACCGGAACACAGCCAGCGACTGCGCGATCGTCAGGAAGATGGTGTTGTCAGCCAGTAACCGACCCGGACAGATGCGGCGCCCGAAGCCGAACGCCAGATTGTGGGGGTCCAGCTGGGGCTCGGACGGCAGGAATCGAGTCGGGTCGAACTTGTTCGGGTTGGGGTAGATGGTTGGGTCTTGGGTCATTTGCCTTTTGCCCCTCCATTGTCAGTATGTGGGTTCATGATGGGCGTCGGGTAGAGATCGCGCGCGAATGAGTTTGCATGATTCAGAGACGAGAGGGAAGGGAAGGACATACCATATATGCGGGATGATAATCGCCCCCTTGGGAATCAGATACCCCTCATAGATGTCATCCTCCGTACACTGGTGCGGGATCCCCGTGGGGGCGATCGGGTGCCAGCGCAGGGCCTCCTTCACGATAGCATCGATATACGGGAGGTTTTCGCGGTCGGCGAAGGTGGGCAGACGGGCGCGTCCCACTACGCGCTCGAGTTCCTCGTAGGCCTTGTCCTGGATTTCCGGGTGCAGGGCCATTGCGAGGAAGAATGTGGAGAGAACGGAGACGGTCTGTTTGATTCGGTTCAGTTCACATCATTGATCAATGACTTACTAGGCCCACGAGAAGGATGATGTGACTAACCGTATCAGCACCCCCCGTGTAAAGCGACCCCGCGGTCCATTTGATGATATGCTCCTCCTCCGGCGTCAGGGTGTCCAGATCGCGTCCCTCGAGCAGACTCGACACATACGAGGGGGTGAATTTCTCGCGCTGCATCTGCTGGCGCACGAATTGGTAGGGCTTCTCGACGGTGGTGAGCAGGATGCGGTTCCACGCGAGCCCCGTGCGTTTGAAGCCGGCGCCAGGGAACCATGCGGGGACGTGTTTCACTACGTGCACAATCCATCAGTCGACGAACATGTCTCAGACACAGACACACCCAAGAAGACATACAGAGTGGGATCGTATCGACCAACCAGCGGCCCGGGCTGCCTGCGATAGAGAACTGGTCCATGGCCTCGTTGGCCAGGTCGACGAGGGGATCGCGTCCATGCGGCTCGATCGTGTATCCGTACGCGATCTTGAGAATCACCGCCCCGGCCTCGCTGAGAAGGCCATTATCAGTATACGAGGCATGGGAGAGGATCTGACAGAAGTACCTACGTCCGGATATACTGGACCAGGTCCTCCGGGCGATCGAGCACGCGCATCAGGAACCGGCGCACCTCCACCTCCTGCAGCGAATTGAATCGTGCCGTCGTCGTCTTCGTCCCCAGCACGCGATGCATCACTTTCCGGTAGGCGCGGAATTGATCGCTGTAGGTCTGCATCGCCAGGGAGCCATTCCAGCCAACACTAGTGGTTACAAGCAGTAGTGACCGCGTTAGCTCTTGTGATTCGTGATCGGAAGACTCAAATTTGAGGCCAACACGCACATCTCTCCCGCAAAGGTCAGTCGGGGTCGCGACGAATAGATGTTCGAGCGCTTCTCGAGCAGATCGAAGGCCATGCGAGCATCGTTGATTATCACCATGGTTTGGCCCAGAATGGTCAGGGAGCTGATCGGACCTGTGGCGAGGAGACGTGCATTAGGTCGAGGACTCGTGAATTATTCTAGTGGGCGATTGCCTCATAGGGGGTAGTGAACAAGCTATTTCGAGCAAAGTTCAAATTCAGATACTGATTGATTGCCCAGTAAAAAGCAAAAAGAGGCGAGCAGAAGCAATCATAGTGTGGGGAAGGGGGGGGTGAAAAAAAGCAATACCATAGCGCTCCTTAAACTGCAACCAGTGCCTCCATTCCTGTACTCCCGGCGGAGGCAAGTCTGCCAGATTGCCAATGATGGGCTTGCCTCTCGGTCCCGGTGGCAGAGGCGCAGATGATCGCGATCGGGACAAAAGTCGAGACAGCAAGAAATAAAGTAAACTCAGCCCGATCAGGCCCTGGATCAATGTCGTTGTCGTCATGGTGGGACAACGATGAAACGCGAGGTGAGGGCGTACAGTTCTGAAGGAGTGAACAGATCAAGTGCAAGAAGCAGAAAGTACCGGGGGTGGCACCCTCTTATTAGATTAAATCTGACTCGTCTACGGGCAAACAGAGCACGGACATTTCTCCACAGGAGCCTTGACGTCGAGGAAATGTCAGTGTGCGAGCAGGAACGCTCGAAAGCATGAATTTGGATTAGTCTGACGCAGGTGGAGGTGGTTCTGTTATACCCATATTAATCCCCGATAGCGGATTGGTCACTGAGGGTTTTACACAGTGGCACAAAGGAGAATCATACATATAGAAATGATCTGTCTATCTGCGTGTTCTTCTTTCCTAGCCCCTTGATTTCTGGACACCTGGAATGTGCAGTACCTAACACAAAAATGTCAGGGCCGTGAACGACAAACTGAAGTCCGTCTCCGCAACATAGGCCAACAACCTCGGTCAACAGATAAGCCCAGGTGAGCCCCAACGGGTGACATTCTCGCCAGCTAGTGTGGCCGTTACGACAAGAGGGGTCTGCAGAAGTCTATTTGACAGATATGGAGACGCAGAGAAATCGCCTTCACTGAGTGGCGAACGGGGATGGACTAATCACTTAAGTTGGTCTAGTTTTATCCACCGACGCGGGGGGGAGAAAAAGTACCCCATCGCCCCAACCAATGATGCATGCTGTTTCAGGAGCCTGGAAGACGCTCGGACACACGCCAGTAGACAGGTGGATCCTGTCAAAGCTGCCAGAAAACAGGAATCTTGCGACCGTGGAAGAAATCGCAGAATTCTTCAAAAGCGTATTATGGCTTGCCGGTCATGCCCTAATGGCGGAGCACCTGTGATATACGATCAAGCAACAGCAGAAATGCATCAGAAGAAACTCCGTGATCAACTTCCACGATGTTTATCGCGATTGATTTCAGGCAGTTATTACGACATGTGTAAATGCCCCGACCATGCCGGCATACGGAGGACTTGCCTATCTCATCCTCCTCCCCCCCCCCCCCCCCCCACTGGGCCATTCCAGGCCAGGATCCCTGTCCGCGCTGCCCTATCAATCCACTGCTCTGCATTGGAGATCGACCGACCGTTGCGCACTGTCCATGATGAGTACAATCCCGTACCTTGGTCCCTGCTGCATCCTTGCAACCATCGATCGGCCTCTGTTGTACTGCACCTCGCACGCCGTCAGTATCAACAACCTCGATACATCAACAAGCATGCTTGGGCCGACAGGCGCAAGAATGGATCAATAAACTCGGACAGCCTTCCCATTCTTCCTGCCTTACGTTTTCAGGCCAGCTGAGATCCCGATGTTACTTATAGAATTGGCAAGTCCAGAAAGCTCATGTGGTGCAGCTGTCAACCGAGTCGATTCTCAATTCGCCCAGGATGAACTCGACCCTGCTCCCAGAGTTCCTCAATGACCTGCCAGCATGTGCGGTATGCTTCACTCGAAACCTTGTTGAATAATCATCGATCCTAACTGCCCAGGCTCAATGCTTCGAAACCGCAATGAATGCCAGCTCGTGCGCAACGACAGATCGATGGTGCATTTGTACCGGGCATAGCATATTGGAAACGGCACTGGGGTGCTACAGTCTATCTTGCACCCCGAAGCAGAACCTATGTAGGTAGTCTACCTCCTTAGCAGTCGGAGTCGCCTAACGTTCTAGTCTCAACAAATTACACTCGTGCAGCCTGTGGGATCCATGAAGAGAGTAAGGCCAGCTTGACGCCTGCACTGGCCGGCTCACTGGGCATGCTGGCCTTAATCATGACCTGCCTGCGCATGGCTCAACGAACCATGATGAAGCGATCGTTTGGCTGGGACGATGGGCTGATATTGATGGCTATGGTATGGACTGGACTGCTAAGACCCGGTAATTGATACAAGCTAACTCAACACAGGCCTGTGCTGCGATACTGAACATCATGGCTTTCCCCAGTAAGTGCATTTCCCTCCTGGAGCAAGCAATCACTAACAAGCCAGTGCAAAAACACGGCCTCGGGACCAACATCTGGACAATCCCTTTCGAAGACATTACTACCCAGCTTAAAGTTCGTCGCGCTTCGACTCCTCTGGGTTTTCAGCCCCTTCTAACCTGAATCCAGCTGCTTCTCATCGCCGAGATCTTTTACATGCCCGCCGAAGCCTTGACCCAGTTATCCTTCCTAGCCTTCTATCTCCGCATCTTCCCTCCCGGCAATTTCCGATACATTGTTTACACCCTCGCCGGCATCTCGATTTGCTTCGGCATCTCCAACACCTTGATCATGATCTTCCAATGCCTTCCAGTCTCCTACTTCTGGAACAGCTGGTCCGGGGAGGCAACAGGCCACTGCATTGACATCAACACTTACTCGTGGTATCGTGCCGCCATGCAAATTGCGATGGACCTGTCCATCATCGCACTGCCCATCTACCCTCTGTCAAAGCTCGCGTTGAGCCGCCGGAAGAAGACGCTTGTCTTGCTGATGTTCTGCACGGGGTTCTTGTAAGCCACTCCCCAACCTCCGCTTCCCCTTTTGGAAACCTTCCATGCACAGACCCCACTAACAACCACAAGGATCACCGTCGTCAGCTGCCTCCGTCTCCAATCCCTCATCCGCTTCTCCAAATCCGCCAATATCAGCAGTAAGCCTCACTTCCCACAGACCACTTGTCTAGTGGGCGCCTACTGACAGAATCCAAAATGAAGTGGACAACAATCCCGCCATCTATTGGAGCATGGTAGAATGCGACGTCGCGATCGTGTGCGCTTGCATGCCCTGTCTGCCTGCACTACTGAAGCCCCTCCTCCCCGCGTGCTTCGGGTCCCGGTATTATGCCAGCTCGGATAACGAGCGAACCCCGCCGGTCAAGCTGGAGCGGATCCGCCGGAAGGACGAGTTTAGTGTTCTGTCGACGGCGGTGTCGGAGGACGCGTTGATGGCTAGTCGGGGGTGATTTGGGGTTGGTGTGTGCGCGGTGGGGGCAGTAATGTTTCTAATATTCCATCTTATCATTCGGTAAATGAAAATAGAATGTGTGACGTGGTAGTTGTCGAGCGCCGTCCTCATCATCGTTGCTATAGCTATAGGCATTGTCTTCCGGGTGTTTGATAATTCAGCCACACTCTCCTTCGTAATTCCCCATTGACCCAAGTATCGCCGCAGATCAACTCTATGAATCTCTCTATGAGCTCCCAATCCGCCTCGTCTGATGACCATCTGGAACTCTTCAGTATGTCTTCAACTTGCTCGCTAACTCGCATGCGCGCTGGTCGGCCAGTGCCCACCAGCCCGGAGACCGTAAGTCGCTTGCTGCCAACGCTATGTTATCGGCGATGGCCCTCACAGCGCGGAGAAGTTCTTGAGAGAGCAACCAGCTTCCGCGGCAGGTCATTGTGGCATAACACCGATGGTAGTTCTCTTCATTTGGGATGTTCGTTGCAGATCGGATCTTGTCGATGTGGTGCCAGTTTCCTTTGCTTAGACTGGATGCCATGGTTCGCTGTGGGGGCCTGTTTGAGGATTATCGATTCATATGGAAGGGAGGAAGTCTTCTGACAATTATTCATTATCTGGCAAATGTGAGAGGGTGCGTGTTTGGTGCTGGTGTTGATGACTGGAAGCATATAATCGGAGGTGCATCGGGTCACATACCAAGGTACCACGCGTCAGAAGCTTGACATCTTGCTTTTCAGAAAGCTTAGCCATATTCATGATGTCGAAGTCGACACAGCCCGAGGAGCTTCGGACGTTCGTCTTCCAGGAGATACTTCAAAGCACCCAAGTTTCTGGGGCCATTGTACTTTGCCCACAGAGCTGCGACTAGCGAACTCGCCCTGTAAGTCTATCGTACCGAGTATCGTCCAGAAATTTGCCAGTGAAGATGCAATGGATCCAGCTTATGCGCTTTCAATGGATGAAACCCCTCGGTCACGTTGGTACGTACGGTATCAGGTGTGACTGTGATCGAGTGGAGGACACACAAAGTTCGATCGCGGCGATCAACGAGCCGGTATCGTAGCGGCTGCATGGTTGAAACGCACCCTATAAGAGAAACATTCATCAGTCAAGCTCAGCGATAGTCTACTTGAAATCCGAGGTGAGGGTCGAAGCACCCACGAAGATGGTCTTTCCCGCCCTGTAGAGGCCCGCCATATGAAAGGCCGTGAGCC
This sequence comes from Aspergillus indologenus CBS 114.80, assembly GCA_003184685.1. Classification (NCBI taxonomy): domain Eukaryota; kingdom Fungi; phylum Ascomycota; class Eurotiomycetes; order Eurotiales; family Aspergillaceae; genus Aspergillus; species Aspergillus indologenus. The sequence goes on from KZ825574.1 coordinate 41,469, forward strand.
TGCTTCCAACATACCGCGAAACTGGCCTGTGTTGTGTCAGACTCGCGCCCTGTCCTAGGCCCAGTATCATGTACACATGGTAGCCTCCCGGTGGGTAGATTGCAACCAGAATATCGGCCATGATTTTAAATGGGCCGCTGCATTCTCAGTGATTGAAAGAGTCATCACTGGGATCGGTCTCAACATTTGTCGGGTGACTTGGGGTTGGAGTCTCGCTATGGTGTAAGTGCCTCGTCCCTCAGGCCGTCACCAGAGATCACCGGCTGACCACGATAACCCCTTATCTTCAGACCCGATGTTCCGAGAACAACTTCCTTATCATGAAAGGGAAAAAAAAAAAAAAAAACGGTGTGCGGGGTAAAACAACGCTAAGGGGATTATAGGTTAGACACGGAATAGCAACCAGCGGCTGGCTGCCAGCCCCTTTACAAGAGACAAGAGTGCCACATTGTCTACTGCCAGCTTGTTCACTCTCGCTGGCTAGACCATAATAGCCTTGAGAGAATACAGTAAATACGTGGATGGATATTTGTGCCTGAGGCTACCGGAAGCATAATCACCAACCATAACTGCACTATATACGGTTCTGGGCGAAGGCCTTGGCATAATTACAACTTATACCGGCAATGCACATGCTGGTGTAAGCACAGTTCTATCCAGCTGCATTGTTTTGTCAGGTGCTACCACAAAGGCACTTCAAAGGTGATATATGCATACTTAGAGTACTCTTTCAACAATCGGGGCTGTGGTTTAGTGGTATAATATTCCCTTAGCATGGGAGAGGTCCGGGGTTCGATTCCCCGCAGCTCCATCTTTTTGCTTTTTGCATGGTTGTGCCATGGCCCGCATTGCCTCCATATCACAGCATAGAGTGGTTGCTGCCAGTATACAGCGCTGAGAGTTTGCTCAGTGAGAGGCCTTCAAGTGGGCTCCTGTAGGGAAGTGGGTGGGCAATTGTCTTTTTTCCCACACGCAATACTGAATGTGCTCAGGAGGTTTAGCAGTGCACATCTCCCTTTGCACCCGCTTGTTGATGAATACCAACCAAGTATTGTAACAGGCGCGTTTTACCACAATACTCGAATTATATATATATGTAGCCGCAATTGGAGAATACCTATGGGCTCCTTGATAATATCATAGGAATGTTTTTAAGAGTACGGGTAAATGGTAGTGTGATACATTACGCAGGTTGCGCGGCAACATATATCCGTAGTGTTTGGATTATTGTTTCTATCAAGCTTGATGAACTTATTGAGCTGTGTTGCCCAGTTAGCTGGTATATTCAACCCTGCAAATGATAGTAACCACCAGAAAAGACATCGAATGTCCATCCTTCATGTCACCCCAAGTATAGTGTCAGGTACAGGTGCTCTGCCCCTGGCGATGAAAGGGGGCCCGATGCCGATCGCTTTGTCATCCCTCCTGTGGCAAGATCCAGCATTGCCACCGAAGAGAAAAAGTCTTTCCAGGGTTGTTCTCGAATAAACTTTATCAGGAACCGGATCGTGGTTCATCGGAGTGACCGACGATCAAGCGGAAGAACAAAAAAAAAAAAAAGCATTCGCCATGCCCTAGAGAGCAAGACATTTTAGAGGGAGAAATGCAGAGAGCAAAAAAGAGAATAGAACAAAAAGATGACTGGTCAGGGACTCGAACCCAGGACCTTATCCGTGTGAAGGATACGTGATAACCAACTACACCAACCGGCCATTTCTTGGAGGAATGCTACTACAGCATGAACCTTGACAGCTGTCTTGATTAGTCCTGGTGCACCACATCAAAATAGGCTCAAGCCAGCAGGATAAAGAGTGTCGATCATCCAGTCAATCAGGCACAAATATGAACCGGCCACAGTGGGAATCCCAACCAAACACGTTTTACATGAGTACAACTCAATTCTTGCCACCGCAACCACAACAATCACACCACAAATCCGGTCGAGAACACAATCTTGAATGGCCAGACCCCCGTCACATTGAAAGCTCTACATCTAATGTAATCATTCAACCATGGGCGTCATCCGCGCCATGTCGTCATCCACCCCAATCCAACCCAAGCTTGACTGGGTTGGGCTGGGTTGAGGGCCGGTTTTGGCATCGGAAAAACCCGGACTGCCTCCTAGCGTCTACGGAATTATGATGATTGCGCCCTCGTGACCAAGTTGTGTAAGGAGCCTAGCATAAAAAATTGCGAGGCAATGCAGTCGGAGACTCGGAGTAGTGTGGGGGGTCCGCTTTTTTCCTGAATCCCTACGTGTCAGGGTCGATGGTTCTGGCAAAGCAGCGAATCATCGAGCTGGCATGTCCAGGCCCAGCGCCCACCAGCCCGACAGGAGATCTCTCGGACCGGTCAGATGGCGTTGTATTCGGCGTCAGTGGCTGTCCTGCCTGTTCTGGCCCGAGGGCAAGCAGGTCAGCCGAGTTTCTCTGGGCCGGAATGGTGGATCCCCAATGCATCATGGGGGTTTCAGTTTGCACGGGCTTCGAGTTCACTGCTGCACATTCTTATCGATAAGGTGGAAGAAGTCGAGAAAGAGATAATCAGTAAGGGTTTCGCGGGTGGGTTTGACAGTATTTAACTTGGTTATGGGGGTTGGATGGAGGATATTCAGAACAGAAACAGCGATACTTTTTTTTGCTCATCTTGTGAGGAGACAAGACGACTAAATCACCATCCCTGCAACGGACCGACCGACAACCTTCCGAGTTCAGCGACGGTGAGGATTTCGCCGAAGTGCAACCGAAACTCTGTATGGCTTTTGCCCCCCAAAGGACGTGGGGGGACCGAGTCGGCCCGATGGAGAAGGAGCCAGTGGGAGGCAAGTCGGGATGCCGAGGTGAAGTCATCCTCGGTCGACTTCCGAATTACTTCTTCCTTGCTGCTGTTTCAACACCACAAGGAGGCAGGAAAAGAGTATAGTGAAGGTTGTTGTGACTTGTGGGTGACAGGAGGTGATCAAGCAAGTGCTCTTTCTCTTCAACATCTATGACAAGACTATCAGAGACTGTGAACTCCCCTCCTCATCTATCACCGATCCCAACTGCCAATATCTGCACATCGGACCAGTTTCCCCGAAGTTTCTCAGTTTGATCGACCGCAAACTCTGGTGACCCACTACTTTCCAACGCCATCCCGGATCCATCTCGTGGAGCATTCCTGGCCAGGAACTGTACTCCGTAGCCTGCATTACAATGAGGCGGATGCCTTTCCCATGCCCACTCCAGAGTCTCCCAGTCCACCCCGACTTTATGACGCACCCCAGAAGAAGATGGACTGAAGCCCTGACTCGGGTGGGCCGACACGAAAAAAATAAAACTGGAGAAGCCGGATGAGACGGGTTCCTTTCCCCAGTGTTTTGATTGTCCTTTTATACCTCCTCCTTCCCTGCTGTTTCCTGCCTGTTTCTTCCACTCGACCTCACCTCTCTTCTTCTTACTCCTCCCTCTTCCTCTCCTCCTCTCCTCCATCCATCCATACATTCTCACAATGGACAAGATGGACAAGTCCCAGCCTGGCCTGGCCTCCCATACGGAGAACGCCTCCGCCGGCTCCTCCAGCCACATCGACTCCACCTGCAAAGGACGCATCGCCGGTGGAAAGTACCTCGAGGGCCTCGATGACAGCTCTGCCGCTGCTCAGGCAGACGGCCCCCTACAGACCGTCGACTTCGACATGCCATTAACCCAGACCGAACGCATCGTCCAGGACGGCAATCAGTACATCGTCCTCGACTTCGTCCCCGGTGACAAGGAGAACCCGTTCAACTGGGATGGCAAATACAAGGCTTTCATCTCCGCTCTGCTCTGTCTGATGACCCTGTTCATCGGTCTCGCCACGACAGCTTACAGCTCTGGACTGGGTGATATGGCTTCGGATCTGGGTGTGACCGAGGAGATCGCCGAACTGGGTCTCTTCCTCTTCAACTTCATCTGCGCCCTCGCCCCCCTCTTCCTGGCCCCCTTCTGTGAGTTGGCGGGTCGCCGTGTGGTCTACGTCGGAGCCTACTTCTGCTTCGTCATCATGTTCATCGGTCTCGCCCTGGGTAAGAACATCGGCACCATCCTCGTCTGCCGTGCCCTGCTCGGTCTGTTCGGTTGCGTCGGTACCATCCTGGTCGGTGGTACCTTCGGTGATATGTACTACCCTCAGGACCGCGCCATTCCCGTCGCCACCTTCTCGTGGATCGCCATCTTCGGTACCGTGGCCGCCCCGATCTACGCCGGCTTCATCGACCAGGCCCTCCACTGGCGCTGGGTGGAAGGTATCCAGGGTCTGGCCAACATCCCGCTCGCCCTGGTCATCCTGTTCTTCCTCCCCGAGACCCGGGGTAGCGTCGCCCTCGGCAAGCGGGCCAAGCTGCTCCGCAAGCACACCGGCGACGACCGCTACGTGACCGAGAACGACCTCGAGGCCCCCTCGCTGAAGCACATGCTGCACAACTCCTCGGTCAAGGCGATCAAGATGCTCATCACCGAGCCCGTGGTGTTCGCCTTCGGTCTCTGGATCGCCTTCGCCTGGTTCCTGACCTTCCTGTTCCTGTCGGTCATCCCCATCACCTTCCAGGAGAAGAAGGGCTGGAACGAGGGCATGTCCGGCCTGCCCTACATCGGCCTCTGCATTGGCTGCACCATCGGCTTCGGTCTCAACTTCTTCCAGATCCGCAAGTACAACGCCCTCTTCCAGGCCGGCCAGGCCCGCCCCGAGTCCCGTCTGTACGGCGCCCTCTTCGGTGCCGTCTGGCTCCCCATCGGCCTCTTCATCTACTCCTTCACCCAATACGCCGACCTGCCCTGGATCGCCCCCGTCATCGCCCTGGTGCTGATCTGCATCGGTATCTTCTTCATCTTCGAGAGCTGCTACAGCTACACCTCCGACTGCTACGGCGAGAGCTCCTCCTCCGCCATCGCCGGCCAGGGTTTCATGCGGAACACGCTGGGTGCCGTCTCGCCCCTGTTCGCCTCGCAGTTCTTCCACAACGTGGGCAGCCAGTACGCCGGGTTGATTCTGGCTCTGATCGCCACCGCCCTGACCCTCATCCCCTACGTGCTGTTCATGTACGGCCCCAAGCTGCGGGCCAAGTCCAAGCTGGCGAGTCTGGTCAGCCACGCTGGGGAGGACAACGAGAAGGTCTAATGATGATGTGAAACGATAAAAACAAAACCAAACCAAACAAAGTGGATCCTGCCGGACAGGCCAGGTCAAAGTCAATCTGTCATGTTAGCATTGCATTTGCATATTTGAAAGTACGGTACATAAGTGTCATGTCGGGGGTTTATTTAGCATTGCAGCCCCAAATGTTTTGCACATACATATTTACAATCATGATGAAATCCAAATACCAAAAACCAAAACATCAAATTTCGATTCATTTCTTCAGTAAATCATAAGAGCCCAGTAGGATAGTTTCCAATCTTAAGGTAAAGGGGGGGGGGGGTATCACGTATGTCCGTCCTGTGTTGAGGATCTCGCGCCTTTATTTACTCTGCATGACCAGCACATCGCCGACGATGCGGTTCTCCTTCTTCACCAAGGCCTGGCCCAGCACGCCCAGCACGCGCGCGGCCTCCGCGCCGACCTCCTCGTGCGCCGCCGACGCGGCACCGCCATCGGGCTGAGACGCGAGCAGCTCATCCAGCGCCGAATGCCGTCGGCCCACGACGACCAGGTTGCCCGCCTTGTGATGCGAGCGGACCATCTCGTCCTTGACCAGCTCGACCATCGTAGCGACGGCCTCTGCCTCCGTCTGGACCGCGGTCTTCTTAAACACCACACGATCCAGCACCTCCTCGTCCAACGAGTCCTTCATCACCGACAAGAAAGCGGCATCCGACTCGACCAACTCCTCCGGAACGACCCCGCTCCCACTGGCACTCACACTCCCACTGGCACCAGTGGCACTGGGAATCTCCAAATGCACGACCGACACAGTGACCAAATCACAGCCGGCCACCTGGCACACGAACCTCACCGCCAGCCGATCATCCCTGCCCCCGACAAACGGGACGACGATATGATGCGCCTTGGCCGCCCCACCGCCGCCGCCGCGGGCATTCCACACCGACGAACTGCGCTGCACACTCATCGCCCCGAGCGACGGGCGATGCCTGACCCCACTGGGCCCACCCCCCGCGGCGCCCAGCGCATGCTGCGGGGCGTACAGATTGCGCTCCACCAAGACGCCGACATTGGCGCTGGCCGCCGGGGAGCCGTCCAGGACACTGCCGACGAAGGCGGCGTAGGGCTGGCCGTCCAGGAAGCGGACGCCTTCCTCGACGGGCGAATGCAGGTGGTACTGCTCGCCCATGGCGCCGGTCTCGCTCCAGGGCAGCAGCACCAGGTCGGCGGCCTCCTCGCGCGCCATGCCCACCACCGTGTCGGCGAACGAGTGCTCCGGCACGACGGACACGCCCGCCACGATCGACAGGTCGTGCCACTGCCCGAACGCCCGGAAGGTGTTGACCACCGGGTCCGAGAGCGTGTACTGCTCGATCTCCGAGACCTGCATCACGCTCGAGTCGCGGTCCGTCAGTTCCAGCAGCCGCACGCCGTGCACCTGCAGGCTCTGCGGGGCGGGCGCGTCGAGCTCCGTGATTTCCGTCGCCGCGGGCGCGGACTCGTCGGCGTGCTTGGGGTCCGGGTCGGGGCTGGTCGGGGTGCGTTTGTCCGGGTGGATGCGCGGGTGGTTGTGGGTGTGGGTGTGGGTGTGCGGGTTCGGGGCCAGGAGGCCGGCCAGCGTGCACAGGCCGGAGAGGCCGTCCAGACGCAGGTAGACCAGCAGGTTGCGGACGGGGCGCTGGGGGCCCAGGGTTTCGTGGTGGTCGCCGTGGTGCGCCGACTTGGCGGCCGTGATGCTGTCCATGCGGCTGTCGGGCGGCAGGGGTTGGCCCGTCGCCCAGTCGATCTCGCCGCGTCGCCACCGGTCGACCTTGATCTGGTACCATTTCGGGTACAGGGCGACGGTCAGCGGGGTGGTCGCGAAGGTCGTGACGAGGGCCATGACGACGAACATCGTGAAGGTGCGCGTGCTGAGGATCTTGGCTTGGAGGCCGATGTTCTATCCACGGTTAGGGTCATTCTCCATAAGGAGTACTCGTGGGATGGGGAATAAGGAAGTAGGGGAGGGGGCCTCTTACCAAAACAATCAACTCCACCAACCCCTTACAACTCATCAGCACGCCGATCGAGAAACTCTCCCGCCAGAGCAGCCCGTTCAACCGGGACGCCAGCGCCCCGCCGGTGACCTTGGCGATGAACGCGATCGCGATGATGGCGATCACGTACCCCCACACGGTGCCGTTGTCCAACAATCCCAGGTTGGTCTGCAGGCCACTGAGCGTGAAGTACAGCGGCAAGAACAGCGCCGCGACCAGATCCTCGATCTTCTCGGTCAGCTTGATAGCGAAGCCGCCCTCGTGCGGACACAGCAAGCCGATCAGGAACCCGCCGAAGATGGCGTGGACCCCGATCACCTGGGTGAAGAAGGCCGAGGCCAGGGCGAGCAGCAGGGTGATGGCGACGACGGACTGGCTGGGCCCCTTCTGCAGACTGCCCGTGTGGGCGAGGAAGCGCAGGAACAGGGGCCGGAAGATGAAGATCAGGAACAGCACGTAGCCCACGCAGACCAGCAGCACCCAGAGCGCGGTGAGCCCGGAGCCCGCGTTCACGAGGGCGACGCACAGCGCCAGCAGGATCCAGCCGACGACGTCGTTGCCCACGCCCGCCGAGAGCACGATCACGCCCACGTTGGTGCCGAGCAGTTTCAGCTCGGTGAGGATGCGGCACAGCACGGGGAAGGCGGTGATGGCCATCGCGATGCCGATGAACAGCAGATACGTGCCGAAGTTGATGTCCACCGTGTCGGGTTCGTTGCGGAAGGCATTATACAGCCCGTAGGCGACGGCGCAGCCCAGCCCGAAGGGGAGCACCATCCCCGCGGCCGAGACGCTGACCGCCACGCGCCAGTTGCTGACCAGGAAGCGCAGGTTGGTCTCCAAGCCGACCAGGAACAGGAACAGGATCAGACCGAGGTTGGCGACGAGGTTCAGCCCCGGGATCGAGGCCTTGGGGAAGATGGCGTCGGTGAAGCCGGGGATGCGTCCCATCACCGACGGGCCCAGCACCACGCCCGCGATCACCTCGGCAATGACGCGCGGCTGCCGGATCTTCGAGAGGGGCCAGTGGAGCAGTCGACACAGCACGATGATGATGCTCGCTTGGATGATGAAGAGGATGATCGGGTTCGACGAGTCGTACACGGTCGGGTTGCTGCCCTCCAGGATTCCCGCCTGGGATTTGACCTGGCTGGTGGTGGAATTGCTCGACATGGTGGCCGGGGCAGAGAGGTCACGGCCTCTAACGGGGGGTGAGTGGTGAGCAGTTGACACGGGTGGTTGGAGGGCTGTAGACAAAGAAGAGGGAAGGGAAAATCTGTAATTGAGATAGGAAGGGAGGATAGGAGAGTGGAAGAAGAGAAAAAGGAATTTAAATGTGTGTGAGAAAGACCGAGAGGGTGAGAGATAAGAATTGAAAACGAGGTTGTGGGGGAACGAGAGCGCCCACGTGGGTGATGAGGAGGCGGTCGGAAATGCAGCAGCAGATGCAGCAGCAACAGCAACAGCAACAGAACTGAACAGCAGGCAGCTGCCTGAGTGGTGAAATGGTGATAACGTGATATCTCACATACCCTCTTTCAGTCTTTGTTCTTTGTTGCAGCCTTGCATTGCAGGTGGATCGAAGGGAAAAACAGCTCCACCGCTTCGGAAATCCAAAGCAATCTGGGCCCCAATGGTACCAATGCGGTTCCGGGGTTCGCCTCCACCCCAGACATTCTCCCCAGCCACTCCCCACTGAATCTGGAATCTCTCGTTCGGTCATCCGTCAACTGATCCCCCCCCGTTCTCGTATTCAGACTTACTTTATTTCTCCCTTCAACGCTGGTTGGGGGCCACCAAGATCCACAGGAGCTGTGATCTGAGCTGTGATCTCGCAGCCAAGGGCTCGAGCTGTCACCTGATGCAAGGGAGGCACGATCAGCTGGAATGCAGGCCGCACTCGGCATCGATAACGCCATGCAAACATCTATTCCGTTGGACAGGTCTGAGAGTAATCTTAAATTCCTACGAGCTCTCTGACACTGCTGTCAATCGCACAGGCTGACACCCCCCCCCCCCCCCCCAGTCGGACCCAGAGTTCAGCCCGACCCCGAGTGGTCGGCCCTCAGCCTCAGGCAGTAGTAGCCAGTAACCTTGGGCCTTATTGACGCACATCTTGGATACTCAATAACTTGAAGAAGGATAACATGGTTGAGTTGCGGCTTGTATGTTTACTGTCGTGATCTTTGTAGCGCAACATCTAATGGCTCGGATTTGACCTTACAATCAGCACAGCAATTAAAACACTTGTTGATGACGCTTATATACTGTAATATTCGGCCAACTACCACAACAACAGGTGCTGTGGTCTAGTGGTATGACGTCACGTTGTGGCCGTGCCAGCCCCGGTTCGATTCCGGGCAGCGCCACTTTCATTTTTCGTTTTCATTTTTGCTCTCCCCTCTTTCAATTGCGCCTAACAAGCAGTCTCTCTCTCTCTCTATCCTTTCTCTTTAGTAAACGGAATGAGCACATAACGTTCGTTTCTGTCTCAGCTCCTAGCATCTGATACCTTGGGACGAGAAAGGAGACACATCCGTCCATGAGTGGGTGGTTTCGCTCATTGCCGGTGAAAATATATGTTGCGTGTAAGCTGCAGTTAAATTCCACACTTCACTCAACTCTGACAGCGAGATACCTTAGGAAGCGAAATTCTAATGCCAATGCTCTGATCTTACCGGCATATGTCTCTCAATGCTCAATGTCTAGTATCAGCTTCTGAACACGTGACGGAAATACAGGACATATGCTGCTCGCCCTCAGTGGCAGACGCGACCGGTCACATTCCCCGAGACAAAAAAACTCAGCAAGTTTCCAGGCCAGGCCGATGGCCGCAATGACGAAGCACAGCAACATTTCAGAGCTTGCACTTGTTCGTGCAAAATGTGTCGCACCCCAAGGATCAGTGGAGAGGCAAGACCGACGAACGTACTCGCAATAGCGACCGACCATGCTGGTATGCCGCGACCGAGCTCCCCCGAGTCACTGATAGCTGACACACCGAAGGGGTTAATTCCGTCTACGAAGAATAAGAACCATCCAAAGCAATGTTACTCAAGTTTCCCATGAATTTCACAGATCAATGACGGTAGCCTGCTCAAAAACAAAAACACATGTCAATCTCGCTATAGTACAAAAAGGGTGAGCAGCTCGTGATCTTCGTTCAAATACATTCCCAGCCATCCAATCATCTCGGTCATGCAAGTCATCATTCCGGATGCGCATCTACTTTCTCACATAGATAGCCATCCGCCCGAACGCCTCATGAACCGGAAAGTCGAACATCTCATACGAGTCCCCGATCGCCTTGAGCACACGATTAGTGACGGGATCGTAGATCCTAGTCTCGTTAGCACCACACTCCTCTCGCACCAGCAACCAGCAACCAGCAACAAACTCACGAGTTAATGCGGGTAATATCGTCGATGATCATGATCGCCGGACGCGCGATATCCAGCACGATCTCCTTGACCGGCACGTCCGCGTTGCAGGTGAACACGATCGAGGAATCCTCCACATCCAGGAAGCCCTGCGGGTCGTCGACGACGTTCATCTTCAGCAAGTTCAACACGCGCTTATCCTGCGCGTCGTAGATTGGGTCCTGCAGCGAGCAGGCCAACGGCTCGTCCGACTCGCCCTTCCCGTCCTTGCGGAAGAGTCGGATGACCGTCCAGACGAGCGCATGCTGCGTCGCCGCGGGACTGTCCCCGAACATCGTCCCACACGCGAAGCCCACGAAGTTGGTGATCGTGTGCTTCTCGCGCGCCGCCACCAGCACCTCGCGGAGGGCCGCCCAGGTGGCGCTGGGCTCCCAGGTGAAGACCGCGCTCCGAAGAAGTCGGCTGGGGCCCTCGACGGGGCGCGGGGGGAGAGCGAAGATCTCGCCGGTGTCCGGGTTGATCCACTGCTGGACGTGCATGGGGACGACGCGGCAGTACGAGGTGGCGTCCAGGTACTTTTTGTCGGAGGCCTGCCCGAGGAAGACGCTCCAGGAGTGATACACAAGGGCAACGGGGCCACTGTGAGGATGAGGTGGTCAGTTACGTTCCGCGGCGTGTTTCGACTCGCCACAAACCGCTCCATCTCGTGGAAATCGAAAGAAAGGATCATGCTTACTTGACAAATCGATGTCCCACATGTTCACTGACCTGCCCGGTGGCTGGCTCAAACTCCACGGGTGTGCCTTCGAACCCGATGGCCACATACTTCTCGCCTTCCTCAAGGGGACGTGAAAGCTGAGCTTGCAGGTCCAGCAAGGCTTCCTTGGTGAAGAAGGGCTCGCCATCGACCTCATGCCGCAAGATATTCATCGTGACCTCGTGCGGGCTCGAGGAAGTAGGATCGTACAAGGGGGGTCCGGTCCAACGTGACTTCATCGAGTCAAGAACGATGGCCCTGGGGAGACGGGTTGCCGTGGGTAGAAGATGGACAGGGCCCAAGGCCCCCACTTCCAGAAGTCGACGCATCATCTTGAGGGTCTTCTTCTGTCTTGATGATGTTTGTTGTGGTGTGGAGAAGATGAGATGGAGAAGTCTTGAGTGGAGGTTTCGAGATGGTTGATGAAAGGATGAGGTTGTGGGTGGAGGCTTCGAGGTGAGAGAGATGGAGTGAGAAGAAATGATGGAATGTTTTATAGAAGTGAGAAAGATGAAGAAATTATCCATTGCAAGCTCCGCTGTTGTATATTCACTGTTGTTAACATGATCCTATCTAGATATTGAATGCCTGAGGCATGATATTCAAGAACGCTAATGTGGATAGGGTCTAGCGTGATAGCAGGGTCATTTCGGCTTTGGATTGTTCCGGTTCCGCTTGTTTGTGAACAGGCAGCCAGGAACACAGCCGATGAATGTGTGGTGCGTATCACACTCGCAGAATGCATGATAGCGAACATTCTGTCATGCAAGAGAGTACAAAGAGAAGACAGCGGGGATAATAATACTCTGACTCCTCAAAGGCAGTAGCGGGCAAGAACTTTCCCTCGAGAGCGGGGACGAAAGCCCGTTTGATCTCAGGAGCAAATCTTCGTACTCTCAGTCGATGCTCCTGGACCACTGAACTGGCTAGCCTGGTCTCTCCCCCTGCATATCGGAGAATAGGGCGTTGTGGAAATGCCGCTCGCAAGCAAATGCTCCAAGGCAGGTGACGTCGTGATGACCATGACGTGCCGTCCCAGCCCTGTAGGGCTGAGCCATCCGCCAATAGCCCGCACCAATTCCCTCCCCCCCACCCAGCACAAGCAAAACCCAAGCTTTGACCCAACAGCCTTTCTCTTCAACATTAGAGGCCCCTTTTCCCAAATGCGTCTCCACTCGATGACCGGTTTCTGACACCCCCTGGTTCTCTTCCACGTTGTCGGAAAGCCCGGAAGCAGAGCACGAATAATCCCTCACCAACGTATAAAGAGGGCGACCCTCTCCCCAGTGGCAGACCAGATCCCCCATAGATAATCACATCCCGCCCATACTCACACCATGCATTTACTATCGAGGTCCCCTCAGTCTTTGCTGGCGTTAGTGGCTGTGACCGGCTTAATTGGACGAAGCCATGCTGGCCCAGTACCCAATGACGTTTATCAGCAGTTGATGCAGATCCCCGCCTCCTCACCCTCGACTTTCTTCAACAGCAACAGCAAGGAGCCTTTCACCCCTGACCACCGTGATCCCTGGGACCATAAGGTGGATGCCATTGGAGAAGATCGAGAGCCCCTTCCCTGGCGGATGGGCGATGGCGCCTCGATGATGGGACCGCGGAACAAGGACCGCGAGCGCCAGAACCCCGATCTTGTTCGACCCCCGAGCACCGACCATGGCTCGCTGCCCAACATGCGATGGTCATTCGCCGACTCGCACGTGCGGATTGAGGTGCGTGATCATGACAGGAAAATTCACTACCAGAATCATCGAATGCAATGCTAACTCTGAGTAGGAAGGCGGCTGGACGCGCCAAACCACCGTCCGCGAGCTTGGAACAAGCAAGGAGCTCGCCGGGGTGAACATGCGCCTCGACAGCGGGGTCTACAGAGAGCTACACTGGCATCGGGAGGCCGAATGGGCGTACGTCCTCGCGGGCCAGGTGCGCGTGACCGGCATCGATCTCGACGGAAACGCGTTCATCGACGATTTGGAAAAGGGGGATCTGTGGTACTTCCCCTCGGGCCACCCGCACAGTCTGCAAGGACTCGGGGAGAACGGCACGGAGTTTCTCTTGATCTTCGACGACGGCAATTTCAGTGAGGAGTCGACGTTCTTGTTGACGGACTGGATGGGTACGTTGCGCTCCCCTCCACCACCCTTCCTCTTCTGTACCTACCCCCTCGAATCTTTCTAACCGACCCCCAAAGCACATACCCCGAAAGCAGTCCTCGCCGAGAACTTCCGCCTCCGCCCCCAACTCTTCAAGAATCTGCCCACGAGCGAGAAATACATCTTCCCGGGCTCGCACCCGGCCTCCATCCCCAACGAGATCCCGCCGAACTTCAAACCCTCCAAGGAGCGGTTCACCCACAGGATGCTCGCGCAGGAGCCCGAGCGCACCTCGGGCGGCGAGGTGCGCATCGCCGACTCGTCCAACTTCCCCATCTCCCGGACGGTGGCGGCCGCGCACCTGACGATCCAGCCGGGGGCCCTGCGCGAGATGCACTGGCACCCCAACGCGGACGAGTGGTCGTACTTCATCCGCGGGCGGGCGCGGGTGACCGTCTTCGCGGCGGAGGGCAACGCGCGCACCTTCGACTACGTGGCGGGCGACGTGGGGATCGTGCCCAAGAACATGGGCCACTTCATCGAGAACCTGTCGGACGAGGACGAGGTGGAGGTCCTCGAGATCTTCCGCGCGGATCGGTTCCGCGACTTCTCGCTGTTCCAGTGGATGGGCGAGACGCCGCGGCGCAACGTGGCGGAGCATCTGTTCGCGGAGGATCCGGAGGCGGCGCGGGAGTTTTTGAAGAGTGTCGAGAGTGCGGAGAAGGACCCCATTCGGGATACTTTGGCTTGAAGAGGGAGGATGTCATATCCCTGAAAGTATAGATGATGTTGAGCTTAATATATGGTGTGCAATATGTTATCACTAAGGCTTGTTTGTATCCGTGGTAATTCTTCGAAGAAATGCAGACATACAAGGCCTAATGGACCGACATCGGCCGACGTCATAGATCCGATAAGCGATAAGCTCGTGGCTGAATGATAGGGCACGGATGCATTCGAATGTCTTTGCCTAAATATTGACATTTTGCTCAGCCCTCTCCCATGCGACAGACTCAAATTCATGACTGGAGCCCAAGCAGGCAAACGAGAATATTTCCTAAACGGAGCAAGTCCAAGTGGGGAGAAAGTGTGGCGATGAAATCATTCAACATTCCACCCCACAGCGCTAAGCCGGTTGGAGGGCGGATTACGAAGGCTTAGGTAGCTTTGGCTGCCCCTCCAATTCAGCATTGTTAATGTTGGTGCCTTCGACGTCAGCCTCCAACAGCCTCCAACAGCCCACCTACATATACTTGACTTCTTCCACTGCACTTCCCAAATTTTTCTGGATTTTTCATCACAACAAACAAAAACTTCTTACACCTCTTCACAATGTCACAACCACAACAAAGTACCCCCAGCTCGTCCAGCAAAATGTGGGACAAAACCAAAGTCTTCGGCAAGAAGACCTTCGACAAAGGCTGGGACGCCCTGGACAAGCTCGGTGGGCCCGTCAACCGTCTCTCCAACAAGCTGGGCGCGGAGGCCTTCTGGCCCATGTCCATCGACAAGGAATCCGACAAGGCCGCCCGCATTTTGCGCAGCTTTTGCAAGGAGGGGGTCTATATCGACGAGAAGGCTGAGAGCGCCCCGCCCGTCAGTGGGCCCGAGGCCGCCAACAACAACAAGGAGAAGGAGAAGATCGACAAGCCGCGGGGCAAGCAGAAGGTGTTGAAGAAGATCCCCTCGGAGGTCATTCGGGAGGCGAAGGGCCTGGCCGTCTTCACTGCTATGCGGTGGGGCTGGGGCTTCAGCGGTGCCGGCGGCAGTGGCATTCTCATCGCCCGCGATCCCCAGACGGGCCAGTGGACCGAGCCCTCGGGGATTCTCCTGCACACGGCTGGCGTGGGCTTCCTGGCTGGCGCGGATATCTACGACTGCGTCATGGTCATCAATACCTATGAGGCCCTGGAGGCCTTCACCAAGCTACGCGTCACGCTCGGCAGCGAGGTCAGCGTGGCTGCGGGTCCGATTGGCATGGGCGGCGTCGTCGAGAGCGAGGTACACAAGCGGCGCGCGCCGATCTGGACCTACATGAAGTCCAAGGGACTGTACGGGGGCATCCAGATCGATGGCTCGATCATCGTGGAGCGGTCGGATGAGAACGAGAAGTTCTACGGTCGCAGAGTGCCGGTGAAGGACATCCTGGCTGGTCAGGTCCGGTCGAACAACCCCTCGGTGAAGGGCCTGGTGCACACGATCCAGTCCGCGGCCGGACAGGCCAACTTCGATCAGGCCCCGGCGGGGGTGCAGATTCCGACCGGCCCCAGTCCCAGCGATATCCCACCGGAGCAATTGGCCCAGAGCGACATGTTCCACGCCCAGGCGCCGGGCGCGCCTCCGCCCGAGGCCGTGCAGCACAACCCGGAGCAGTATCAAGTGCCGCCCAACAGCAACCTCCCTTACAACCAGCCACCACCCCACCAGGGTCAATACCACTCGGAGCAGTACAACCAGGGGCCGCCGAACCCTCACGCGGGCTACAACCAGGGCCCGCCCTCCGGTGCGCAATACCCTTCTGAACAGTACAACCAAGGGCCGCCCAACACCCATGCATCTTACAGTCAAGCACCACCTGCGAATGCGGAATATTATTCGGGACAGCACAATCAAGTCCCGCAGAACAAGTATTGAGACAGAAGGAGGATTCGAGAACGTCAACTAAGCAGTTTCTATGGTCTTTTGACCAGTTTTACTTCAGTTATGTACATAGTGTTGATAGCATGCGGCCATGATAGCGTCTATCGTCTTTCAACTGGTTCCCTTGGATTCTGGGACCGAGATCGAATATGAGATTGTGACAGTCCTTGGTAAAACTCCCGAATGTTCGCTTATCGATGTAGAGAGATGCCATAGTTTGATCTGTGTCTTGAGGACATTCCGTGACTAGAATGCGACCATCTAGGCTTTACGACCTCAAGATTTGCAAATGATAATGAGGCTCACTTTATACCAACAAATCAATTCTAAGCTAAACTTCTGGATCCCAGCTTCGTGTGCGCAGGTCATTCTCTCTATGGTTCTTATTCTGACCAATGGAGGCACTATAGACTCCCAAACAAACCCGACAACCTTTGGAGAAAACCTCCAGGCAACAGCCCAACACCCACTAACCCCTACACCTACACCCAAGATGTTAACGCATCACCAAACTCCACATATAAAGCCGTCCCCACTCCCATGTGTTACTCACTGCGCACCAGTACCAACGCGCTGCCCCTTCACCCAATCACCTTGCCAGCAGCGTCGAGATGTCAAAAGCATCACGAAAATCCACATATAAGGCTGACCGTGTTGCCTGGGACGCGTCGCCGGGGGTCTGAGACACCTTCCGCCCAATCACATTGCATGCTGTGTCGAGATGTCCAAGTATCACGAAAATCCACTTGTAGGGCTGTCTCCGCTGGCTGTGTTACTTGGGACGTGTTGACGCGACGAGGGCCAATCACCGTGCCTGGCCTGTCGAGATGTCAACTAATCGCGAAAATCCACTTATAGGGCTGGACGTGTTGGACGTGTTGGTTGGGACGCGAGGGGTTTTGGTGCCATGTGGGAAGCGTTCATGCTGGGGATCAGATCTTATCTGATGCTGCCCTGGATGGTCCCGATGGGAGTTGGGGTTGGGAGGGTTTGCTGTGCGGACTGGATGGTAGGTTGTTGGTTTGTTGCTGGTGAGGGGAGGAGTTGCGTGTTATAGGTTCCATATCCTATTATCGCACCCATCTCACGGTGGAGTTTACTCTCCTTTAGAACAGGCTCAAGACCGCGGTGTCGAGGGACCACCGTGTCGAGGGAACCCTGTTCAGAACAAGATCGACATTCTAGACCATTCATCGCATACATAGTACAAGTATAGTAGCAAACTGACCAGACAGACGCCAACACGCCTCTTCGCAACCACAAAACCTACTCACCAGAAAGCAAAACCCTTACTCCCGCCACAGCAGCTCTCACAGCCCGTCGTCTCTCACAATCCTCACAGCCCCCATCAGCATCACCACCCACACCCATAACAGCAAAACAAGACCGAAATACCGCCGCAACGCCCAGACAAAGGCCTCCAACATCAAACCCGACAGCCGATACCTCCGTCCTCAACGCTTCGCGCTCGTCAAGGTCATCCAGAGGTCTATCCCCCGAAGCAATCGTACCAACATGAAAACTCACTACCCCAACTTCGTCTGTTCCAGTAACATATCCCAGCTCCTTCTTGGAGCGTAACTCGTCCAGCACCGCGCGAACCCGCTCGCTGGGCCCGATGACCCCCACGTTCTTCCGAACGAACCGACCGCCCGGAATCAGCCTTCCTATGTCATATTCCACCACGCCGTCGGCGATCAAAACATCACCGGGGGAGATCTGCCTCCCGTCCTCGGCGTCAGGGGTTGCGGTACAACAGCCAACTACGATGGCAAGGTCGATGCTGGGCAGCGAGAGCTTCAGATCTAGTGCGCGGTTTGCGGCCCTGGTTTTCCCGGTGTCCGGGACTGGTGAGATGAGGACGGTGGTCCGGCCATGGCGGCCGACAATGGTCCCCGGCGCAGCTTGGGGGGTTCCGGGAGAGACCGCGTCGTCCGTCTCGTAGATCTCGTGAAGGATTGTCTTGATGAGTTCGAGGTCGTGGAGGCGGCAGAAAAGCGCGATTTGTGGTGGTGGTTGGGCTGCAGCGGTTGAGGAATCTGTGTCTTCGGGGCCAAGGAGATCGCGCAGGAGGTGAGGAAAAGCGGAGGCCATGAACAACGATGAAAATTGAGGCTAAGAATGGAACTTTGTACTGTGGGATGGTATAGTTGGGGGCTACGATGAGCAGATTGCAAAGCTGGCTCGATATAGGCAACTTAATGTGAAGCCTAGACTGCTTCGTCCGTGGAGTAATCTTCTGCGGCGAAGGGGGCATTGCCTAAGCGCCAGCCTTGCAGCATGACTCCACGCTGGGATAAACTTGTTCACTGGCAGATGCTGGCGCCGTGGCCGATGTTTTGTGCCACGTTTGCTAGTGCAAAGCTAAAACCAGAGTCCGTGCTACAGTGTGGATTTACATCTCTGCAACCTGCAGGTAGTGTGTATTCCTTGAATTCAGAGACAAAACCCTGCATCTATCACAATATTCTGCCCTGTGATCGAGGAACTCGTCGCCAAGAAACGGACTTGATCTGCTACATCCTGTGTTTTGAGTCAGCAACTCCCCCTCTGAAGAAATAAGAAAACAAACCTCAGGGGTAGCGAATCGCTTGAGCGCATTCTTCTCCTGAACCGAGCGAAGCTTCTCCTCCGAGAACTGACGGCCCCAATCCTGACACCTCTCAGCCAACATCCCCATATTATGGAGGAAGACCTCTTACCGTCAAAAGCACCCCCGGCGCAACAGAATTCACCCGGATTGTCGGTGCAGCAATCACCGCCAGACTGCGCACGAGATGAATCAACGCCGCCTTGGTAACGGCATAAGGCTGGCAGAAATCAGTATCCGTCCTTACTCTCAACCTGCAGATCAGAGATAGAAGGAAGAACGTACCAAACTACTCCCACTCGGCTTCACCCCTGCCACCGACGCCGTCGCCACAAAGCATCCCCCGGCGGCATCCAGATACAGGCGCGCCGCATGGAACAGCTGGAAATGACTCTTCACATTGACCTGAAAGCACCGATCCCAGTCGTCTTCATGGTCCGCTTCATCCAGATCCATGAAGTCCGTCATCCGGGTCCAGCCCGCGTTCGAGACGACGACGTCCAGCCGCCCGAAGGCGCGCACCGTCTCCGCGACCACGCGCGTGATCTCCTCCCGACGCGCCATGTCGCCCTGCAGCGCGATGAAGTTCGGTGTGGCGGAGTGGTGTGGTAATGGCGAGAGGGTGGTGAGCTCCTCGATCAGCGCGTTTGCGGCCGTGTGGTCGGAGTGGTAGTTGATGGCCACGCGGAGGTGGGCGTCGCGGGCGAGGGCGCGCGCGACCGCTGCGCCGACGCCGCGCGATCCGGCGGTTATGAGGGCTACTTTTGGGGTGGTCATCGTGTTTGTGTATATATGGTGGGGTTGTATTCGGGTGGAATTGATCAGACTGAAGGGGGGTTTGGTGGAGTTTTGAAGGGGGGCATCCGAAGGGGGATCCCCCTCTCGGCTCCACATCGGAAGTATTTCAAGGTATGTACTGCACTTTCCCCCCTCCCCTCTCCTCAATTTAAGTTTGTCCACTTCAATTCCGGCTACAGATATCTATCGGAGAGAATGCCGAATCGGTTCTTTGCGGTGAATTTGGGATGATCGAAGACTTCGGACTTTGTTCCGAAGCCGTGAGGGCCGCGGGTGGTGGCGAGGGGTATAAAGATGCGGTATCAGCACAACAGTGTTACGGGAATTACTTCTCAAGCACAGCACGCTAGTCAAACAAACTACACCATGGGCTATACGTATCTCAAAGAACGGGCACCGCAGAGCACGAAGTCGACGACTCCGTCCGTTGACGTCTCGGCCATCGTCAAGGGAGTGATCGACGACATCCGAGAAAATGGCGATGCCGCTGTCCGCAAGTACTCGGAGAAGTTTGACAAATGGTCGCCTACATCTTACCGACTGTCCTCGGAGGATATCCAGGCGATTATGGCGGAGGTCCCGGAGCAGACTATCGCCGACATCAAGGAGGTCCAGGCCAATGTGCGGCAGTTTGCCGAGGCACAGCGCAAGTCGATCCACGATTTTGAGATCGAGACGCAGCCGGTACTGCCCCCCTGACGCTGGCCAGTGGATTATGCTAATTGTCGACTGTACAGGGAGTGTTCCTAGGCCAGAAGAACATCCCCATTCAGACCGTTGGCGCGTAAGTCTCCTCGCATACGGGACAAAACTACATCTCTCTCACATGCTGGCTTCGACTACAGATACATCCCCGGCGGCCGATATCCCCTTCTCGCCTCCGCACACATGACAATCCTGACGGCCAAGGTGGCCGGAGTCAAGCGAGTGATCGGCTGCACGCCCCCAATTAACGGCAAGATCCCGAGCAGCACGGTAGCAGCCATGCACCTCGCCGGCGCCGACGAGATCTACATTCTGGGCGGAGTGCAAGCGGTGGCCGCCATGGCCATCGGCACCGAGACCATCCCCAATGTGGACTTCATCGCGGGGCCCGGCAACGCCTTCGTCGCGGAAGCCAAGCGCCAGCTGTTCGGCGAGATCGGCATCGACCTCTTCGCGGGGCCGACGGAGATCCTGATCGTCACCGACGAGACGGCGGACCCGTTCACCGTGGCGACCGACATCCTGTCGCAGGCGGAACACGGGCCCGACTCGCCGTGCGTGATCCTGACCACCTCCGAGAAAGTGGCCCGGACGGCGATCGCATACATCGACCAGATATTGAAAGAGCTACCCACGGCGGCGCTGGCGGGCGTCTCGTGGGAGAACTGGGGCGAGGCGATCGTGGCGGATACGATGGACGAGGCCTGGCAGATGGCGGATGAGATCGCCAGTGAGCATGTGCAGATCTTCACGAGACATCCGCGCGATGCGCTGGAGAAGATGACGGCGTATGGCGCGCTGTTCTTGGGTGAGCGGACCTGTGTGTCGTACGGTGATAAGGCGAGTGCTTCTCTGTGTTTTCCGTTGTGGTACTGATGACGGGTACGGGACAAGACTAATTTATGGTTAATCAGTGCATCGGAACCAACCATGTACTCCCCACGAGAAAGGCTGCTCGCTACACTGGAGGTCTCTGGGTTGGCAAGTTCTTGCGGACCATTACTTACCAGGAGGTCACGTCAGATGAAGCCAGTGGAAATCTCGGGAAACTCTGTGGTCGCGCAGCGAGGGCGGAGTTCTTCGAGGGACATGCCCGGTCCGGGGACCTGCGAGCTCATCTGCATCTGAAAGGAGAGTTCAAGTGGATTGAACAGGGGCATGAAGGTGTGTCCGAAGGAACAGAAGAGGGCTGCCGGGACTGTGCAGTGTAGTTTTCTTGCAAAGGCAAACGGCATCCGTAGTTGCCATTAAAGTGTGGTGAGAGACCATATCAAACCCCGTATTTGTTGAAAGACGCGTACTGCTCTCGAGAACCGCTGCCTTGGTCATAGTTAACTCCGCTGTAACCGCTTGCGAGTTGACCTCTTATCTGACAGCTTATCTCCATATCGCACGCAGAAGGAATAGTAACGGCACAATCTTGTGTACCATACGGCGAGTTCCACTGTAACTTAACCTCTATTCAAAAGAGCAGAGAGTACCTGACTCAGAATCTGAGTCAGCGGCATGTGGATCACCCAGTCTTTCAACTGGATAGGGCAAATCACGGACATGAAGCTATACGCAAGGCAAGGTGAGAGAGACTGCGATTCAGCACGCTAAACTGGTTTGGGCCATCTCAGCGCCAAGCTGGAGCCTTGGCCAAGACGTAGATTGCGTGGGCTTGGCTTCGAATCAAGGGGTGATCCTGACTTTAATTGCATTTCATCGCCACAAAGACTGAAGGGCCTGTTCATGGACTGCGCGTCCCAAGGGAAGAGACTTCCTGGTGGCTGACGTGGGAGCCGATTGTGAAGTGAAAAGGCAGGGATCGGCTGCATCTTATCTCAATCATTCACACTAAACTGTATCGGCTGTAGCCGGGTTCCAGGTCAGATCTTGAATTGAGCTAATGATTGACGGCTTCACCTCCTATCCATTTTTAGCCAGCCATGTGTGAGGCTTAGATGCATACGCTCCAGGTGAGGACTGTACATTTTAGAATCCATCTCAATATTGTCATTAGTTTTGTCCTGCCAGCAGTTCATCTTCCCTTCCAAAGCCCATGGCTCGAGTCCTCCTTTGCTCACGCCTGGGGTGAAGGCTCTCGAAATCATTAGCCAAGCCGAACTAATATCGATCTCTAACCGCCGTCGCAAAGCCCTAGACTATGGGGATGTGTTCGCATTAGCGCTTTTTCCCTGCTGTCAGGGTCGAGCTTCTTCAGCGGCGTTCTGGCCTGTCGGCTCGGGACGCGCGTCTTTCGCTAACAGCCCTAGCGCCAAGACCTGTCCGCCGCGTCCCATGCGGAGACTTCGACCAACTCGGACAAATTTCAACTGTCAATAGATTGAGGTGTTCGTATAGAGGAATCTCATGTGAGTATGTGCTTCGAGGCTAGTTGAAGCGGTTATTCTGATTGTATGTGGTTGTTGAGACTTATACAGGTGTGCAGAGATCCTCCAGCAGATCGATCCGGAATCGGGAATACTCCGGCACAAGTTCTGTCACTAGAGCTGCGATAGTATACATCTCTAGCCACAGTGAAGAACAGACCCCGTTGGCGTTCTACAGAATTACTTTAGCATAGACTCGGAGGTGACGAGTCGATTGAGTTCCGTATACCGATGGTACCGATAAGTGCGGGCCAGTCCACGCGGGATCTTGAACAGAGGACTCATCACTCACCCACAAACGATGCCGAATATAGGCATTGTACCTTGAGAATCGGATTCGCTCCCCACAAGGCGCTGTCAAGTGTCTCCGTCACAGACATGAGAGTATGTGTATCGGTGGAAACGAAGGACCTCGAGGGATGGCTGTATAAAACCCAGCCAGGAGCCATAACCATCGACATTCTTCTCCCCGCAGACCACTCTCCCCTCGTTTTTTTTCTTAGCCTTTCTCTTCTTCACATTCATTCGTTAACTGTCACTCTTTGAACTTCTCTTCCAACCTGACTTCATCATGAAGTATTCAATTCTCGCCACCGCACTGGCGCTGGCAGCCAGTGCCACCGCCGCCGCCGTCCCCGCGTCGGCGCAGAAGCGCGAGTCGACGACGGAGTACATCCCCTCCTACTTCACCGACGGCTGCACCAAGGAGAAGATGACCATCCGCAAGGAATGGCGGCACCTGACCACCCAGGAGCAGAGCCACTTCCTTGACTCCCTGCAGTGCCTGATGGACAAGCCGGCGCAGTCCGGCCTCAGCGCCACCACCAGCCGATTCAGCGACCTGCAGGCGCTGCACCGCGGAATGACCAACACCGCCTACGCGGACATCATCCACCACGTGGGCCAGTTCCTCCCCTGGCACCGATACTATATGCACATCTACGAGACCCTCCTCCGCGACGAGTGCGGCTACACCGGGTCGATTCCGTAGGCTGCCCCCATGCCCCCAAAACTCTTAACATGCCCCCGCTAAAGCACTATACTAACATGACAAAACAGCTACTGGAACGAACAGCTCGACGCCGACAGCGGCAACATGTTCCAATCCACGATGTGGGGCCCGGACGCCTTCGGAGGCAACGGCACTGGATCGGGCTCCTGCGTGACCGACGGCCGCTTCGCCAACATGACCCTGCACATCGGGCCCGGCGACGAGGACACGGACTACTGCCTGCGACGCGCGTGGGACAACGAGGCCGCCATCGCCAACGCCAACAGCACCGCGCTGAACGCGTGTAACGCGTACACCACCTACGCGCCGTGGTGGGACTGCGTCTCCAACATCCCGCACAAGGGGGTGCATACGAACATCGGTGGAGTGGTATGTTCTTTCCCCTTCAATTCATTTACTGAGCAGTTAGTCGAGAGTGAGGATTCTTGCTAATAGGCAGTGTAGATGGCCGACATCAAGTCCTCCCCCGGCGACCCGGTCTTCTTCATGCACCACGCCTACATCGACAAGGTGTGGTGGGCGTGGCAGAAGGCGGACCCCGTCAACCGCATGTACGATATCAGTGGGCCGACGCTGAACCACACGGCCAACGTCGAGCCGGCCGGCGGGTGGCAGAATGCGACGCTGCATTACGCGCTGTCCTCGTTTGAGATCAAGCCCAATGTCACGATCGGCACGGTCATGAACACCCAGGGTGGATATTTGTGCTATGGCTATGATTAGGGGGTGGTAGCTTTCTAGCCTGACGTTCTGCGGCATGGGCCACAGTCGGACTGTATTGTGGATAGTGTTTACTTTCGACTTTTCGATAGAGTTATAGATGAGAGTTTTGTAATTATTGGGCGTGCATGATGTACAGTTTCCAGTACCGAATTTTCCGTGGCCCGTGTGGATCTGATCATATTACTCAACTGCCCCGGCCCATTCTACAGATCCTGCATCGCATGGCTAAGCCTCTGTCTCGAATGCAGTGCTATTCCTGAGATGCTGCTGCAACGGATACGTACCGAAATTCATATCGGCAGACCGCTGGCATGATACTATAGGTGCCCAGCCACGCCCTATTGCGCGATGCGGGCGGCAGCATCACAGTGCCAAGATTGGCGGGAAAGACTTCATGCCTCCGAGTCTTCAAACATGAAGATGTGCGGGGTAGCTTGCTGCTATGTTCGATGTTTGGAATCATGTTTCGAGTGGAGTGTTCACTGACGGGCTTAATCTCATTACAGATGATATTGATCTTGTGCTGTGTCCTGGCAGTTCTCGATCACAGCTCTGGTCGCTGCAAACAATAGTCATATATATATCGGGATACACAGTACAGTATGTACAAATACACTGGCATATATATGTATACATATACAGCTCACTCATTCCTTCTGCGTGCACGATGTAGCTTGCGATCATGAAAGTGCTGCTTCTGATCCAGGAATCGCAGCTCCGCTTACGCATACACCAGATACTTCCAGGTATATTCCACATTGCGATGCTATTCGAGTCACCAGAGCCAGAATATTATGCGGTCCACTTGGTTGTTTTGGTTGAGCGCGATCAAGAATCTCTTGATGAACGCTTCGCTACAACTGACGTATTCCTGCGTTGCGCACCGCGAGGACGCAATCTGGAATCATGGATCTATGGCTACGGTGATTAGACTCCTGCTGTGCGGCTGTCGGATGAGAATCGGAGCCCCAGAGCATCTCTCTACACGTCGACTCCTTGTTGCAGGTAATGACCGCGTAATTCAGGTGTATAAACACATGTAGATTAAATTACTATCAACCTCAGAAGAGAAAATGTCTAAGTACAAGACGAGTCAAGACAAATCCCGCCTCCACTCCTTTCCACCATTGCCTGTCTCCTTCGCATAAAGTCTCGAAGGCCGGGACTCTGACCGGAGTTAATGATCGCTGCCTTAAGCCGAGGCAGATCCCAGAACGCCGACAGCCTGTTGGGGTCGAGTTAGTACGGATGCGTTCTTACTCTCTGCACTAAGGTTCGCGGAGCGATTTGGGGGGGGGGGGGCACTTACGGCGGTGAGGTCATTCGCAACGTCGTTGAGGGCAGTCACGTCGACGTTCTTGACGATGTCGTCGTTGTTCAAGATACCATCGTGGGCGACGCTGATGGGCAGGACCTGGGTCTGGTCGACGTTCTGGCTGTTGTCCTGAGTGTTGTCGGAGTTGGCCTTGTAGGTCACGTCGGTGCTGGAGCCGCCGGGGGCGGTGGGGGCGGCGACGGCGAAGGCGGCGAAAAGGCCCATGAGGAGAACGGTAGGCTGCATCTTGAAAATGGTGGAGAGAGTTGAAGCGTGAGCTTGAAAATGGGGTTTGCTTGGGTGGTTGGAGGAGGCTGGAGAGAGTGAGAGATGCTGTTGGGATGATTGAGAGGGATTGGCCCGGTGGTCTGGGGGTTTATATACCTTTTTTTCCATGCCTTCACATCTCGCACAATCGACTCATGTCCAGCGAGGACCGTTCACCATTCACCCGTTTAGGAGGTTCAGGGGCTAATGTGATCGATTCGATTGATGGTGTTGCGTTAATTGCAGGTCAGGGTCCATGCAGGAAGGCTCGATCGTCGCGGGCAAGGTGGGATGGTGCCTGTTGATCGAAATCACGAGCCGACAATCAGACTTCAATTGAAAGGTAATGTTAGTCGAGAATATTGCCTCCCACTGCATTAAACCGATAGATTCCTGCCGCTCGTCACTCACATACCGCATTGGTCCAAATAAAATGACTGCGCGGCTGATAGGTCACATGTGGCGAAACTGTAGGCCAGGGGTTCGCAACTCTCGAGAGGCCTCGAACCGTGCTTTGCATAGGGGGTTCTCTTGGCTTTGAGGGATGGTTCGGTCGAGGACTGGGGACGAGCAGCCCTGATCAATAAATGGCGTTGTATCCTTGCATCATGCAGAATCCCGTCGTATTAAGCTTATTCGGGGTTGAACGAACTCGCCGGTGGAACCGTATCATATTCCGCCGCTCTTTCCAACCATTGCCCCTGGCTGGAACTACACTCCCGGGTTAGCTGGATTACAGTCCGTCGAGGATTTTGTGATGAGGCCACAATATAGAGAATATGGCTTGGATGACTATGGGCTAAGTCTAAAGAGTGTTTTCATGACTGGAATCTCTCGAACAAAATGGGTTATATAAACGATTGTTGAACTTCTAGCACGGATCAGCCGCTCAGGGATGGTACTGTAGTCTCATCCCAGGCTTAAGTGCTTCTAAGTTTATTGGGTTGGTTAATGCCTCTCTGCAAGAGTAAATATGCAATCTTGATTCAATACTTTAACTATTGGAATTCGCGCATATCGTAGGCCCAACAATGGCCAATTAGACTTTATGATGCTAAACCTCATCCTTGAGTCTATCCGTGACTTACACTCCCACTCAAAGATGCCCATGGAGTATAAGCAGACAACCTCTTGAGACATCTTGAACGAACATTGTTTATTGTGGTGAGACAGACCACTTTCTTTTGCTGCTGATGCAACAAGTGTGCCATCACAACATCTCCATTCCTCGATGGTCTAACGGTCATGATTTCCGCTTGTCAATCCCAATCGGGAACAAGCGCGGGAGACCTGGGTTCGACTCCCAGTCGGGGAGATTTCTTTTTGCCTTCTTCCCTTCACTCCTCCATAAGGAGGATAAGGAGGTATACTTTTTGCCAAGCTGCCTTCACATTAAAAATATCTCACTTAATTCTAATCGGGTGTCAACACCATACAGATCACAGCGCGGTACGGATACTCCTCCCAGCACCAAATGACCTTCGGGTTGTTGCCGCTTGGATGCTGCTGTGTCACATTCACACCCTCGTTTCCCCTTTTCCCTCTCCTTTGCTTGTTCTCGGACATGAGAGATTTTCCTTCATCGGTCAAACATTTTTGTAGCATGTTAGCAGCCGGTCAGGGAAGCAATAGGCACCCAGAGCTGACTCTACTTACCATGGAAGCTTCACAGTCAAGCGCTAAATTGACACAAAGTGGCTTCATCGAGAGTTGCACGGTTCCTGAATTACAGCATGAGACGGGCAACAATGTGTAACCTACCGGCGTTAACCCGTAGTAGCATCCAAGTCAGAGCCACCAACACTAATGCACAAGGTCTGACAAACTTATCGATCTGAGCTCTTGTCCACAGGATTCCAGCCATTCAGCCATCTATTAAAGCAATGGTGTCTTCGTGTATCCGTCGCTCTGACATCCAACGGCTGTTCTTGGGTGCTTGGACGGACTTCCATAATGCGTGGCGCTTGTGCTTGAGCTGATCAGGTACTGTACCACAGAGGGCATGTGAGTCGGTTCAGAGTCTGATTGCCTAGGCGTCATATTTCGTACGAGCTGTTGCAAAGCACGGGCGTGAAAACAAACAACTTTGAATGATGTCCGGTCTTTCCCCATCGACGGTCTGTTGCCCGGCCCTGGCGAGGTCAGACCAGAGGATAAATGAACAAGAAAATCAACCCCACCAGTTAGTGAGACGCTGACTGCACCTAGTAGAGAGGCTGAACGTCCAGGAACCGTGTAATCCTGCCCCTGTTATCACACTTGCGGATGAGCGCTGGCGGAACTGTCGCCGGCTTACACGCCGTCAGCTCGGGCTAGCCCGCCGGATACGAGGATTAGCATCGGTTACGGTTTGTTCCCATGACTGCCATCCGAGCGCTGATGACGAACCCTGCTCCCAGTGAATGCGTTCAGAAAAAGCGTCAGCTCACATCATTCACATCAAGTTTCTCTCTTCTGCAGCGATGGCTTATGTAGCCATCTTGTACAAAAGCTAAGGAGGTCAGCCTTGGCCAACTCGAACCACTCCCTCCTCCTCTCGACTACCTCCATCCCATCCTGCACCACCATCACACCACCATCACCGAATCTCTGCTACCATCATGGCTCCAACCCTGTCCGCAGCCAACCCCTCAGTCTGGTACCGCCCCGACTACGGCGCCAGACTCAAGCCCTCGACCCGGTTCGTCTACAACAACTGGAGCGCGATCCCCGACGAGGAACTCCCCACCCACCTCCACAGCATCGTACGCCACTCTCCCTCTCCCCTCTCCCCTCGCCCCTCTCCCCTCGCACCAATCACCCCCCCCTCCCCAAAACCAAACTGACCATCAAAGCGCAACCGCGCGTGGCCGCTAGGCAACTACCCCTGCATCGGGATGTGGATCTTCCTCCTACCGGGGCTCGCGGGCTTCCCGGAATTCGACCGGCTCGTCGCCCGGGCGCGCGGCCAATCCACCTCGGACGGCTCCATGATCCTCGACCTCGGCACGGGCCTCGGGCAAGACCTGCGCCTGCTGGCCGCGCACGGCGTGCCGACCACGCGCATGGTCGCCGTCGACCGCGAGCCGCGCCTCTGGCAGCTGGGGTACGAGCTGTTCCGGGACGCGAATCGCATGCAGGCGCGGTTCATCGAGGGGGATTTCCACACCATGCCGGACGCGGCGCTGGCCCCCGTGCAGGGGCACGTCGACCTGGTGATCGCGGCGCAGTTCCTGCATCTGTTCAGCCGGGCGGGCCAGCAGGCGGCCTGTCGGCGGATCGCCGCGCTCTCGAGGCCCGGGACCACGGTCGTTGGGTTCCAGCAGGGGCGGCGGCGGCCCGTCGAGTATGTCCGGCCGTGGGGGGTGACCTTCTACCAGAACCGGGAGTCCTTTGTGCAGATGTGGGAGGCGGTGCAGGCGGAGACGGGGACGCGGTGGGAGGTCGTCGTCAGGGAGGTCGAGTTGGAGGAGTGGGGGATGGAGGCGGAGGATGTCGCGTGGATGGAGGGCGTGAAGTTCGGGATCGAGTTTGTGATTACTCGCGTGGAGTAGGGTTGAGGCTGGGTGTTTGGGTTTGGAATTGGAGGTGCTGCGTCTTGGGCTTGGGCATAGAGAGGTTTGTTTGGAGGGATTGGATCGAGGGATACTGACTCGTTTGGAATGGCCAATGATGTACGATTTTGATGATTTGGGTCGGCTTTGGGAGGGTGCTGTTTGGTATTTGGATGTGTTGTGGGCTATCGCTGCAAGGTACGAACCGGATTGTTCCTTTCATCCGAAATTCGGTGTAGCTGATCACCTCGGTGGCTTGTCTACAATCAACAGACGTGGAGATCGTCCTCCCGGATGTAAAGAAGCGTGACCATTAGATCACCGAAGAATGAATGACTTAAAATTGAAGATGGCTTTGGAGAAAGAACTGTTGATCAGACTAATAGTTTTAAAGGGATTGCGACACCAGTACAACTCCGAAGACACTACTATTCGATAGAACCGATGGTCCGATGGCCACTGGCCCACATGCCGAAGAAGTCCTCACTGTGTCTAGCCCAGACTGGCTTCCACCATCGGAGCGATGCCGTTTTCGATCGCCTCAGATGACCGCCAGTCCGACCAGGTGTGATCGAGGAGCCCTATAAATAATTAGTTAGGGCACTTCAACATTGCGACGCGGGACAACTCACCCCATGTCTCGTCATAATCCTGAGTTCCTTCTCGGATATAGTAGCTACCCGCCAGAACCCAGACCATCCACCCTGCGTGCACACTGGGGATCCATTCCGCGAGGCACGAAGCATACACCCCGGTGTACGTGGTATCGTCCTGCGCGTAGCCGAACTCGGTCAGGACGACGGGTAGGACATTCTTGATACTCGCGTTGTCCGTCTCCAACGCATTGAAGCCGTCGCTCAGCAAGCTCGACGACAGACTGCTGCAGCTCGAAGTCGAAGAGTCGTAGTTGTGCAGCTCCAGGACGATCTTGTCCGCGAAATCAAAGTCCGTCTTCAGGAAGACGGTGCCGCTGCCCAGATCGGACGCGGTGGGGATCGGCGACAGGGTCACGTCAAAATTGAGGCCAGAGAAGAAGATCAGGAGATCCGGGTTGGCGCTGTGCACTTGCTTCGCGTTCTCCACCATGTTGGTGTACCAGTTCTCCCAGTTGTAGGAGGTGCTGGTCAAGGTCGCGTTGTCGGCCGGAGTGCGGAGCTCGTTCCGCATGCCTACGCTCTTGACCGCTGGAAGGGATTTGACCTGTGCTTCTTGTCAGCGATAATGAGGCTGGGAAGACAAGGAAGAGACTTACGTGGGTCGCCATGTAGGTCCACGCACGATGCCAATTCGCTACGTTGAAGTAGGTGTCTCCGAACCAGCTGTTGCCGTCCGTGGTGCTGCAGCACCACATGGCCTTGGAGATGTGGTTGTCGAGGTGCACGTAAATACCCTGTTTGTAGCATTCGTTGGCGACAGCGTCGTAGACCTTCGGTTGTTAGTGTTCACTGCTGCAGTAAGTCTGAGTCATTACTCACCTGCAATCTAGTAGTTTCGTCATTGAACTGAGGATTATTGCTAATGATGTCGTTGTACACAGCTGTGCCATTTGTCTCTCCCAGGGCATTGATTAGAGATGCCTTGATTGGGACATCTGCGCCGTTCTCATAAATGTCGTCGATCATCTCAATGGCGAAGGTAAGGCGGATGACGTTCATGCCCAGACTCTTGATCTTACTGACGATGTATTCGATAGACTGGTACTGCAGCCCTTCCGGCAACATGGCCTCAGCTGCACCAGGCCAGTTCACCCCGGCGTAGGTAACATTGTTGCCGTCGGAATCAACGATCCATCGCCCTGACGTAGAGAGAGGTTCGGATGAGATTGCGTTGGCGATCAGGGGTCCTGCAGCAAAGAGCAGACCGAGCACTCGTCGAAGATACATTCTGACGGTGCTTGTGCGATGGAGGATAGAATAAGAGGAGCCCATGCATATCGCCGAGAATGTTGGCCTTTTAAGATGACCTCCTCGCGCTGAATGCTCATATGTTTGGCCCGCATACACCCATGTCAATCATGAGGTCGCATGATTGACCCATTTCCACTCATTCTCCGATCTTGGTGATATCTCCATATTGCCCGCGGCGTTGACGAGTGCTATTCGTGGACAACCTGATTGTGCCTGTTGTCAAGCGGGGAAATGAAGTGCCCTGGTCCATGATCCCCGCATCGCAAAACACCGAAATACGCGCGACATTTGTCTCCCGAGAACATGAACGGCTCAAACAGCTGTTCCTCATGCATGTGCTACCAAGGACCTTGAAGTAAACAGCCTAGGTTTACATCGACTCAAACGATATCGGATAATTTGGGAGGATGATGTCATGAGATTCTTCAGCATCTCTTCACGTCGTTGTACTGTCTCTATGCCTGTTGATTAGCTGATGTAACCCTGCAGCAGCTCCCCGTCCCCGCTTGAAGAAAACGCACCAATAGGTTGAATGGTGCAATTAGCCGATATCTACCCCGCTTCGCGATGAGAGCTTCTCCTGAGCATCTCCGTTGTCCTTGGTCGCCGTGCTCGCATGCTCAGGTTGATTATCAACCCTTTAGGGTGTTTTGGCCGTCGAACAATTGGGATGATAAGAAACTTGGAATATTATGAGCAGTACCACTCTCTCGAGAGCCAAATCGCCAAGTTTAGCAATGATGCAAGCTTTACTCAGAGAAGAGTAAAAGTAATAGAATGCTGTTCTTGGAGAGATGAAAGACGGAAGAATCAGGGGAAATGGAGGAGGTCAGTGTGACCTGTTTGTCTGATGTGTCTGATTTGTCTACAATGCAAACAACACTCCATCGCTTCACCTTCTCACTCCTTACTTCTTACATCTTCTGTTATGCCATGGTGCATCGCTTGCGTATCTTGAAACAA
The DNA here is from genome assembly GCA_003184685.1 of Aspergillus indologenus CBS 114.80. Lineage (NCBI taxonomy): Eukaryota > Fungi > Ascomycota > Eurotiomycetes > Eurotiales > Aspergillaceae > Aspergillus > Aspergillus indologenus. The sequence goes on from KZ825574.1 coordinate 73,696, forward strand.
CAATCCAATGGAAGTCCAGGTACTGACATGAAACCAGAGCAAGAAGCCTTTTCTTGCCCGGAAATCGAGTAGAATTACCCCTCGAAGTTCATAAACGTCATGTTCAGAGTCCGCAAAACTGATTCCATGACTGGAATAGAGTCAGTCTCGCTATTTGACATATAAGCGACCATTCCTGAGATTGAGTTTACAATGGACACTTGGTTCCCCAACTTATCACATCCCACAGCATCATGGTAATGCGTGTTTGGGGTATCGATCCACAAAGCATCCGCCTTCTTCTGTGCAGCTCATCACGCACCCGCGACGATAAACTTGGTCCGCAATCATACCAGCCATGCAGCTAATTTACGGCTTGCCCAATAACGCGGTCTCTTATCGTCCTCCCGCCTTGTGGCAGTCGGTTCTCCGGCCATACTCCGGTTGCAGCAGCGAATGACACCGGCCCCGGAAGCTTAGCTGCAGATAACAAACCCGCTAACCGAGGCTAGAAATGTCAACAGTCCAATCGTCCTGTGCAACGGGCAGATAAGCGGCGTGTCACCTTGCCAATTTTGCTTACCCCATTAGACGTTTGCCCAGGATCACGCAAGGATGCTTGGATGTCACCGCTTCTACGTTTGTTCATCAAGGCACCAGAGCCTATCCGACACCATCACCAACCAATCAACAAACCCATCGTGGTTCGTCTGCCGGTGGTGTGGGCTTTCATGTCGCAATCAAATCTCGCATGGTACCTACTTGCCATGCCTGCAAGGGGTCCACTGCTCGTGAGGGGCTTCTGCCATCTTATTTAAAGTCGCGTTGAACGGCTCGATTTCGGCCAGCTCTTTTCCAGAGCGCGTTGACCAGACTTCACAATGCTTGTACGCCAGCTTACGGTGGCTCTGGCCGTTGCGGCTTTGGCCAATGCTCTTCCCGCGACAGTCAAGCATGTCCTACATGAAAAGCGCGGCCGCGACTCTTCGGACTGGGTGAAGAGGGCCCGCGTCGACAGCCATGCGGTCCTGCCAATGCGCATTGGGTTGGCCCAGAGCAATCTGGAGAAGGGTTACGATTACCTCATGGAAGTCTCTCATCCGGAGTCTGCGCGTTATGGCCAGTACTGGACAGCGGACCAGGTCCATGACATGTTCAGTCCCTCCGAGGAAGCCGTCGAGGCAGTGAGAGAATGGCTCGCCTCCGCTGGCATTGATCATTCTCGCGTTGTGCACTCCGATAACAAGGGCTGGCTTGCCTTCGATGCCTACGCGCACGAAGCCGAAAACCTCTTGAAGACCAAGTTTCATGAGCACGAGAGCGCCGGCAGTGCGAGCATCAGAGTTGGATGTGACAGGTGTGTATGACACTCGCGGGAGGCACACCAATGGCTGATCTGTCTTTAGTTACCATGTCCCCGAACACATCCAGCATCACATTGATTACATCACGCCCGGCGTCAAGCTCACCCCGGTGGTCAAGAAAAGCAAGAAGGTCAAGCGCGCGTCGCAGCTCGGTCATGCGTCCAACCTGAAGGCTGTCACTGGCGACGCGATCATCTCCAGCAAAGCCAAACTACTGCCGACTGAGCTGCAAGGCTGCGGATCCAACATGACTCCGACGTGCATCAAGGCCTTGTACCAAATCCCCGATGCGACGAAGGCGACGAAGGGCAACACCCTGGGGCTGTATGAGCAGGGCGACTACTTTGCCAAGGCCGACCTCGATCTCTTCTACAAAGCCTATGCTCCATGGGTTCCCCAGGGCACATATCCCATTCCAGCGCTCATCGATGGAGCCAACTACTCTGTCCCGACTGACAGCTCCTTGAACACCGGTGAATCGAACATTGACATTGACATGGCGTAAGTAGATTGGACTGGTTCAGGATGCACGGAACTAAGACAGTCTATAGCTACGCCCTGATCTACCCACAGCAAGTCACCCTGTATCAGGTTGACGACCAGTACTACGAGCCGCGTGAAGTTGCGACTACCAACCTATTCAACACGTTCTTGGATGCTTTGGATGGCGTAGGTGTAATCCTGCCCGTTTTGTGACTCTAGCTAACTCTTCCAGTCCTACTGCACCTACAGCGCATACGGAGAAAAAGGCAATGACCCAGACATCGACCCCGTCTACCCTGACCCCAACGCCGGCGGATACAAAGGTACGCTCCCGATGCCATGTTTTCACCAGAAAAAAAGAAAAAAAGAAAAAAGCCCTAACGGTACCCCAGGCAAGCTGCAGTGCGGCGTCTACAAGCCCACGAACGTCATCTCGGCATCCTACGGCCAGGCCGAGAAAGACCTCCCGGTCGCATACACCAAGCGGCAATGCAACGAGTTCCTGAAGCTCGGCCTGCAAGGGCACTCGATCCTCTTCGCCTCCGGCGACTACGGCGTGGCCTCCTTCGCCGGGGATGGCGGCAATGCGAACGGGTGCCTGGGGCCGGAGGCGAAGATCTTCAACCCGCAGTACCCGTCCAACTGCCCGTACGTGACCTCGGTGGGCGGCACGATGCTCTACGCGGACCAGACCTACGAGGACGCGGAGAGCGTGATGCACGCGAACCTGGGCGGCACGGCCAGCAACTTCAGCTCCTCGGGCGGCTTCTCCAACTACTTCCCGCAGCCCGCGTACCAGAAGAAGGCGGTCGCGACCTACTTCCAGCGCGCCAACCTGACCTACCCGTACTACGCGGAGCTGGAGGTCGACCTCAACACGACCAAGGGCCTGTACAACCGCATCGGGCGCGCGTACCCGGACGTCGCGGCCAACGGCGCCAACTTCCGCGCCTACATGGGCGAGGAGCTGTACCATTTCTACGGGGCCAGCTTGGCGTCGCCATTGTTTGCCTCCGTGCTGACGCTGGTGAGTTCTAGACCATGAGAGAGACCCGCAAAGCCAATCAAGGGGGGAAGACAACGCCACCACCGGTGTGGTGTTCCAGCCCCGAAACAGAGCTAATTTGTTGTCCTTCTCTCCCAGATCAACGAGGAGCGTCTCGCGGTCGGAAAGGGGCCCGTGGGCTTCATCAACCCCGTTCTCTATGAGCACCCCGAAGCCCTGAATGATATCACCAACGGCACCAACGCCGGATGTGGTACCTACGGCTTTAGCGCTATCCCCGGGTAAGTCCACGAGACAGAAAACACTCTATCGGACACAGATCACGAGGGGGGGCTTGCTAACACTGTAACCGCCACAGATGGGACCCCACTACCGGGTTGGGCACCCCCAACTACCCCAAGCTGAAGAAGCTGTTCCTGTCGCTGCCGTAGAGACTGAAGTTGCAGCCACAACTTCACGACAAACCAACAAACCTCAACCAAGCACACGAGCTTACAAATCACTAATTGCTTTTCTTACCTTCGCCTGTTTCGTATCCCCAAAACCTTCACCAAGCAGAAAACGAATGTCTCAGTTCAGTCCCATGGTCTGATCGGGACGAGTGGCACTTCTATCGATCCTTCCACCCAGATATGATGCAAAGTCAATGTACATAAGCTATTGAACTTAATGCACGAGCGAGAAGGGTCTTGCATCTTGACATGACTAGCAAGCAGGTGCCACCGCGCACTCAGGTCGCCCACGTGGCATTTCCAGGGATTGAGGATCCGCTAGTACCTCAGTTAGGTGGCTCTAGTCAGTAAGATCTGTGGTTTAGGCGTCTGCAAGCAACACAAACTCCGTCCATGGAAAGTTTTGTGCTTCGATCGAGAAGGTCACAGACGATATCTACAGTACAATGAGCACGTCCGTGTTTGCTGGTCGTCGAGCACGTCCAGCTGTGCGGTCATGCTCAAGGTCCCAGGACCGGTTAGCGTGACAAACAGCGGTAGCCATATTTCACCCTGGTGACCAAGAAAAAGGTCCTGGGACATGACTCAGGAGATAGATAAGATACCCGAGCGGACCATGGCAGATGCAGAACGGACCAAGGTCACTGCAGCGAGGAGAGGAGCGGATACGGGAATCCCCGGACCAGTTAGCAACACCCGGGGTCCGTCCTCGCACTGAACCCTCCTCCACCAAAGCATGAGGAGTACGGCTGAGGGACTCCGAGCATGCAACCTAAAAAGCAGCCAGGAGAGAAAAGGACCAGTGGGAGGAAGGACTAGAGCTACTGCGCTGAAAAAAAGTTTGTTTTCAACACGCCACAAACCCTTACCTCTTCGTCAGGCCAGAGCAGGACACACTGCGTCGTATCGAGACCTCACTGCACACCAGATTGCAGGCTCGAGTCATGGCACCAGAACGACACAAACCTCAAAATCCGAGTCAGGCCCAGCATCAAATCGAGTCATCCGCCAAGGCTCTCGAAAACCCCATCAGCATAACTGAATTGAATGGAGTCAAGGTGATTTACTCGCCTCGAGGCACCGCAACGGCAACCTAATGCTACTCGAGTCATCAATCACCCCCTTGCCTTCCGATCCAGACCCAGATCCAGAGTCGGAATTAGGGCCAGGATCAAACCAACCGAACTGGATCCCTCCCGAGTCGTCATCTCCATACCGAAGGTGAGACACTCGAATCATGAAAAAAAAAGTCTCCAGGTTTCACCTCCACACCGGACCTAAATTTTGGGGAGCGCGGAGTGGAATCGACCGGGTGGAATAGTGCTCCCGCTTAAGTAAGTAGATATGCACATTTTTGTATGTACAGTACAGTACATACTCACAGAGTCACCGTAGTCTAAAGATGAAGGAGGGGCGGGAATTTCCGCTCGCTCGTGAGCAACCACTCTGCAGGGTCTCCGGCCGGGACCTAAGGTTTGTTAGCGCTCGGGCGTAAAACCCGGTTTTGTTCGAAGAGCCGAAAGCCTGATTCCCAAAAGTTGGGGGAATGAAGAAGGCTAGACTAGACGAAAGGTGCTTCTCGAGTTTGAGTTGGTAGGTGCATTATGCGTGGGATGAGAAGGGTGTGTTTCGTGTGTGAGGTTGGTGTTGAAGGGCAGAGTTTGGTAGCGAGCTTCCGTGTTGTTTGAGGTTGGAAGATCAGGGGCTAGCTGGGAGTGATGGTATAGAAGAACTTGGGATTGGGATTCGCTTAGAGGTTAGCTGGGGAGCCGAAACGCATTCGCTAAGCTCACTATCTGTTCCTTGTATGCGGTTCAATAGCTCCTTGTCCCGGTGACAAATAAAGCACGTTTTGCCCTGTCCCAGAGCCATGGATTGCGGTGGGTATGTTTTTCTTCTGCTTGACTAGGGTCTCCCTCCTTGCATGCAGAATCCATTGTGTGTGACACTGTGTGTGACACTGTGTGTGCACATTTTTAGAGTTCCTCTCTCGGTTTTGCTGGCGGCAGGACCCGGATGTAGCCGGATGGTAGAGCCTAATTGTTTACTCTGCAGCCAGTGCATCGGGTCAGAGTTTGCAAACTGACACAAGGGAAACGGTTCGCTTTTTGAGTCGCATGACTCGCATCGCATACCATCGGAAGATACGAGACAGAGCAGTGAGGATAAGATACCCAGCTGCTTGCGGCCCTGGTTATGGGGATCGATCGTATTTGATCTCTTCCTAAATTCAGATCGCCCCCACGCCAAGACTTGGATCGGGTTGATACGAATGGCACCAAACCATCGGCGCCTCACAAAGTATGATCTGCTTTAGCCAAGAGGTGGTCTGGCAAAGATGAACTTAAGCCCTGCGATATACTTTCGACTAGGACGCAACTGTGCTCTGGTCCGTGATGGACTCAAATTTGTGAGTAGACTGAGTTCAATGGATCTTTGAAGAGATCGAAAGAAGTAGAGAATAATGGGATAAGCCACAATAGACCCGAGGCTGAATCAAATGCAAGCAAGCGGTTCAGACCGAAAGTTGATGCCTGAGGCTAAAACACAAAACACTGACAACAAGAAACTGACTGACTGGACATAGAATTAGTTCACCATATCAATCAGTAGGGGGTGGCAAACAGGACTGGACTGAGCTGGGCTCAGCTGGACTCCGCGGAAGAGCTGCGCATCGATTAATTAGATACACAGAAGTACAAAGAGGCCAAATTTAGCTCTGGGTCGATCAGCTCCGGAAGAGGATCGATCTCACACCGTGACACAAGGTACCGCGGTCAATGCTGCCGTTGCCGCACTGGTGACTGCCGGTTCTGGCAAGAGGTCAACCGAGAATCCGAGATACATATATTAAACAGACTCCCCCCTGCAATAAACATTTGCAGGTATGATGCTGATCTTCGGAGACACCGTCCGCCAGCCAGCATATACTATATGAGTATAACTTATGAAAGGATTGTGTTGGTGCCGGAGACATTTCCCTTTCGGAGATCTACTTCCGCGGATCAACATTGCCCCGGATACCTTAATGAGGGGGGCACTTAGCCCTTCGAAGTATTTGCAATGACCTCCCAGTCGGGAATGAGGTCTGGATCCTTCATCTATAACAAACAGTCCGGCAGCTGCTCAACGTGGTTGTCCCACTTGGCAGCTGCACGAGGCATAGGTACCGTGCAAAAGAGGTAGAAGGGGGTGATTAGGTGCAATGCAAAGGAGGAGGACGATCCTCCTCGGGCTGGAGATTTCTAGAAGGCCACGTGCGTGGCAGCAAGCCACCAAGCCAGGGCTTGGTGATCCTTTTCATTTTCTTGCGGGGTACAGACACAGGGTAGTGGTAGGCTGCAGTATTAAACAGAGAGAACCCCAATCACATGGCGTCATTGGAAGAAGTCTCAGTCAAACAGAGTCATTTCAGCCGACAATGGGGGAGTCAGGAAGGACGTCCAGGTTGGTCTTTTTTTTTTTTTATTTTTTTTGTCATGAACAGTACAGAATCCTCCTGGGTCACCGGTCGAGGATTCTACCTTGACCTTGTTAGTGGAGTGGGGGTGCCCAAGTACGAGTAATTGGAAATCCTTCGGATTGGGCCAGACACACAGCGGCGGGTGGACTGCGTCTTGTCGGGCAACACAAGCCGATCGCCGCCACGGAGGTTAAGCACCAAAGAGGTTTAGCGGGGGTGTTCCGTTTCACTCCCACCCACGGGTCCCTGCGCAGTGCGCACTGTACTTGTAGTCTACTGACTCACTGAGTAGCAACTGTACTACGGAGTACCGAGTAGATTGATGGTAGTCCACCGCACTCAATCTTAAATCCATGGCAGGGCAGACTTTTCTACCGAGATTTCGCTATTCCTGCCAGTCATTAAGCTTTTTTCTTTTCTATTTTTTTTTTTTTTTTTCAAAATCTGATTTTCCTTAGTCAAGTCATGGCCATGTGCAATAGAGTGATCTGGCCCCCCCCCCAACCAAGGTGGGCATGTATACGATACGATTCATGCACCGCGTAGATGTAGGCTTGGTTCAATGCTCGCTCAACCGTTGCTTGACGTTTCAGGTGGTGCGTGTGGACTCGAGGAGAAGGTTTGGCCCGAGGGCTGTCTTAATAAGGGGTGTTAAGACTGTTTCCCCCCCGAAGTTCATCCACTTGTAATAATGAACTACTGCCGCTGCAACGTGCTGCTGCTGCTGTTGTCTCGTTGCGCCTGACAAAGCCTGTCACTGTCACTGTCACTATGAAGCTTCACCAAACTCTTCTGTTCCTGCTGGGAACTCTCACCACCACCGCGCTCGCAACCAATTATACCACCGCCGATTTCTCGGAATGCGTCGTCAGTACCCGTCTTGCGCCTCGACTTGGTGTTTCTCACACTAATTGTTCCTCTGGCAGGTGTCCTACTGGGAGCAAACCTATCCAGATTGCCCAATCACCGACACCTCGTGTGTTTGCACTAAAGAGTCCAGCCTGATCGCCTACGCTTCAAGTGAATGTACTCCGAAGGAGTATTTCCGTGAGTTTTTCGAATGATTGTCCAATCAAGACGTTTCGCATACTGATCCTTCGAAGACGCCAGACACCTCTTCGAACAAGAATGTAATATCCGCCCTCGCGCGGGTCCTTCCCTCGTGGACCCATCCGTTCTTGCGCCGCTCGTTCTTGCGACCGTCTTCTTCGTCATCCGGTTATGGGCCAAGTTCCAGGGTCTTGCGGGAGGCTGGGGGCCGGACGACACCACAATTGCGCTCTCATTTGTAAGACTAGGACTCGGTCGCGTACTGGATTTCGTGCTGGCAGTTCACTGATGACGTCGTCCAGGCCTTTGGTGTTGTGGAATATGCCATGTACGACAAGAGTGAGTGATCTTTCCCGAGGCTTGACGGCTTATTCCATACACTAACACTGCACCAGTGATCTACTACGGCTTCGGCCAGAACATCTGGGACGTCCCGTTCGACGACATCACGAATTTCTATAAGGTGTGTGTGGCGGACTCATGCACTCACGGAGTAACACTGACGGGTCACCATCCAACTAGCACTTCGAAGCCCTGGCGATGGTCTACAAGACGCAAATCTCGCTCGCCAAGATCTCCGTCCTGCTCTTCCTCCTCCGCATCTTCCAGTCGCGCGTTTTCCGCACGTTCGCCTACATCATGATCGGCGTGAACGCTTCGATCGGCATCACGTTTGCGCTGGTCGACCTGCTCCGGTGCACCCCGGTGCACCTGGACTGGGATGGCTGGGCCACGAACTACGCCGGCGGAACCTGCATCGACTTCATCGACGCCATTCTCGTGCACTGCATCGTGAACATTGTCGCCGACGTCATCATCGTCATCCTGCCCGTTTACGAGGTTTCGAAGCTGCAGCTGCCGACCGGCAAGAAGATCACCGTGGGACTGATGTTCATGATGGGTTTGATGTGAGTTGGATCATGTGGTTTTCGGACTCCTCATATCCATACTGATGGTACATGCTCTCTAGCTTGACGGTTGTCGCAATTATTCGGCTGGTTGTCTTCTGGAACCACCGCTGGGGCGTGAACCAAACTGGTAAGCCTATTTTCTCATCCTTTCACTATCGGTCAGAGGAAGCGTGACACTGACTCCAAATAGCTGGTCTCCTCCCACTCATCCACTGGTCCGTCATCGAGTCGCAAATCGCCATCCTCACGACCTGTCTCCCCGCCGCCCGAGCGGTGGCCGCCCACCACATCCCGGGGATGAACAGCCAGGGCTCGCGACGGACCTACGCCTCGCGCGGCCCTTCCTTCCTGTCCAAGGGCCAGACCAATGCCAACAGCAAAATCTCCAAGTCGGTCAATTTTTCAGTGGATTATGTGTCACGCGGCCCGCGTGATGACAACAGCGAGGTCCATCTGGTGGAGATGGACGGAAAATACACTCGGGTCTGAAAGGAACCCCCAATACTTTACTTACCATCCAATGAGGAACGGTGTTATGGAGTCATGACGGGTTTTGCTTTGTTTCCGGGTTTGTTCGATACCCTTTGCACCGAATACATAACATATACCCAGGGGGAGGCATTTGTCACCTGGTCTGTCAATCATTCAAAGATTTTTCCTATGTGCTGTACCAAATTTCCTATCTACAAAGATCAAGTTGATCGCATTGTTAATGATCTTCTTCATGATGAAGTACACCCGCAGATCTAATTCATCACCTTAATAATATCTCTTCACAAAAAAACCTTAAATTATCTGCACAAAGATTTAGTTGTTCCAAGCACAAAGGCTCAAGGAGGGCGGAGACTCCCGCGGTGAAGCCAGAAACAAAGCAGCACAAGTTTAGTCAGATGCATAAATAGCCGCCATTCCGTCGCACGCCAGGCTCCCCGTTTCACTTTTCGCGCAACCCGATAAGATATTCGGTGAAACTGGCGCGAACTTATCTCATCACAAATTGTCATCATGGCTGCAGATATGAGTGAAGAACTTGCTAAGTCGCGCTGGGCCCCCCAGGGCTCCGACAAGCCATCCAGTGTAAGCTCCACCATCACCACCACTCATCATCAGCACCCTTGTGGCCATGGTGGGACCAAGAATCGCCATGGCAAAAAGTCTCACAAATCCAAGCCTGCCGGGCCACCGCAGCCCGCCATTGCAACCACCACGACCACCACCACTACCATCACAGCCACAGCCACAGCCAACAGCACTCTCAACGGGGCGTCAACTGCACCCAACACGAACCCCAAAATCTGGACCCCGTCCCCGCGCCCTGCCCTCAGCAACGGCACGGCTCTGACGAGCACGAGCCCAACCCAGCAGCAGCAGCAGCAGCAGCAGCAACGCGCCGCCAGACTCCCGCGGGTGGTCGGAGGAGTGAGCTCCTCGCTCGGCGACGGCTGGGAGAAGATCCCGACCCACCCGGAGCCGACCCCGGAGCCGTCCTCCTGCGCACCCAGCCAGCGCTCGGAATCCCAGTCCCCGACGAAGACGCAGAAGAAACGACCGATCCCGCCGTCCATCGCGGACGCCGTCGAGGCCATCTCGCGGTACCGCAAGATCCGGCGCCGGCTGGAGTGGAAACTGCGGCACCTGGTCGACGGGTTCAAGCAGGCGACGAACCGCGAGCAACCCGCGCCGGAGCAGCTGTACGCGGAGCAGATGTTCAAGCTGGACTTCCACGAGTACTACGGCCTGCTGGAGCGGGCGCTCGTGTACCTGATGCTGGTGTGGAACATCCACGTGTCGCGGGCGCACCCGTCCACGTCGACGTCGACGTCCACCAAGATCAGCTGGGCGGACGAGATGAACGGTGGTGGTTCCGGAACCCACCGCTACCACGCCAACGTCCTCGAGGCCCTCCGCGACCTCGACAGCCCGTACTTCGAGGTGCTGGGCTCCGGCGACCGCTTCGCCCACCTGCAGAAGGCCAAGGAGCTGCGCAACCGCTGGAAGTACGCCGACCTGGACCCCGAGGAGCGCGAGCGCGACCCCCAGACCTGGCGCGCCGGCTACAAGGCCTGGAAGGACGCGCTGACCCCGCTCGAGAGCTACGATTTCGATACCATCTTCGTCCAGATCCTGCAGGGCTTGGTCGAGGCGGCCGACATCGCCCAGCTGCGCGTCGACGAGCTCGGGCGCGAGGCGGGCCAGGACGATGCGGCCGCCGCCGCCGCTGCGGGCGGGAGCGAGAGTGACCCCGACGAGTGGGACTTTTTGGTCGATGCGATGGATTGGGAGGCTGTTTGAGCGAGGAGATGATGGGTTTACTCGGTGCATCGTTAGTTTGTTAAATATCACTATAATCCGCAGTTTCTTGTGGAGTCTTTGTTCTTAATGTTTTCTTCAGCGCTGGCGGGATTTGGATACCCAACACCCATGCATTTTGCCCGGTTTATTGCATATGTGCGAATACGATCTTCGCTTTGAGTGTGTATTTATCTGTGATTTATCCCTCTCCACATGCTTTTGTGCAGTGTTCATATGCATAAGTTTGTACATACTTTGTTCGGTGATACAATGTTCGACTGGACTATTCAGTTGTGGGACTCTCTGCTAGGGGCCATTCCGATATGCCACCTGGTAGTGCAGAGCAAGTATTGCCTATCTTGGAATCCGCGGACTTTATCATGGATGCCACCCAAATGTTCAGTTTTGCTTTTTGCCACCCTACTCTCTGTATTCTGTTCCCAATTTCTTTTTCGTCGCTGATGCGACCTTGTCCGACCCCACTACAAATACGAAAAGCGAGATTTCCCTACTAACAACTATAGCCTGGCTCATGACATCGTGTGGATACAATCGCCGACAAGTGATTTATCGAGTCGTCACCCCCCGAGACAGAAGAACAAACAGATCCCTGGTGGATTGAGAACCCAGGGCCCAGATTGGCCGGATGGCGGATGTCTGCTTATAACGCCAGATGCTTACCTAGGATTAGACAGGCCCCTGAATGACCCAGAGCTACTGTCTAGGTCCGGGGTTGATTCCAAACACAAAGACTTTCACAAGCCCAGTAGAATTCTTGGTCACCAAATTCACAAAGTTGAAACACACGAAAAGCACAATCTATCGGTAACAGGATTGGGTTTCAAAAGATATTAGAAATTAGTAAGTTAAAATAGGAAGGTACACAAACATACAAGTGCAACTGAAAGTACACGAATATACAAAAGCGCAGCTTAAGAAAATTTACAAATACAAAAGTGAAAGAAAAGAAAGTAATCCATAATATGATCAACGTATTAACTATTCTCCGCCTACGGAAAATACCTATATACCAAGGACCAACAAGCACAGCTAATATAAGCAGGCTAAATACAAAGCCCCATTTCCATCCTCCTCCCTGCATCGACAAAGACATTTCACACATCCTAGATGGCAAAGCCCAACGCGCAGAGCCGTTCCGCCAGCAACTCCCCCTCCCCGTCCAAGACGGACGGATCCTGGTGCGCGGCCCACATGATCTGCTTGGTCAAGTCGACACAGGTCTGGAAGGCGCCGGGGCCGGCGACCTCGTCGTAGCTCTTGGGCGAGGCGAAGTCCCCCGAGATGTTGGCCCGGATCACCTTGCCGCAGAACGTGTCGATGAAGCCGTTCTCCACGACGCGCTCGGCCTCGGCGAAGTCGAACGGGCGCTCGGGCTCGCACGCGACGGGCGAGTGGGCGTGCAGCAACATCAGCAGGACGACCTTCTCGGCCCAGTAGATGGCGAGGTAGCCGGGCGGTACTTTGGGTAGACGGGAGGCCATTTGCACACTGGGTAAATAATGTGCGTATTGTATGCGGGGGTTCTTGGTGTGGCTTTGTGAGTGTGGTGGGTGGTTGTGGGTTTTGGAGATGTTGGTTTGAGGTTGGAGTGGGGTAAGGGGGGTTGTATTTATAATCCTTGGATGAGGGCTTCATGTGTGAGTGTGTATAGGGAGGGGTGGAAATCTTGGATAGTATTCTCCCGCTACGAGCGTAGCTGTGATAAAGGTCGGATGTGGGCAGACAATGAACTTGTCTGGCTCTTTGTCTTGGATTGGAGTTTTGATCTCGTTTCTTTGCTATACTTGCGCTATGGTCCGGTTATCACTGTCAGTGCTGGTTGTGAACCTTGGTGTCGAGGTTCGCCTGCTATATGAGACTCTTTCAACTTTATCGTCGTATCTCTTCTGCGTATACCAGACACACTAATATGGTTTGATTGGTGCGATACTCAGGACAAACAACAAGTGTATTCTTCCGATCATCTTACAAGCCATGCTATGAAACTAACTGTTTTTCCCATCTGAGAGCAAACACAGAAAAAGACCAGCAAAGGGAATGACCGAGTCTCAAACCTAGATCTCGCGATCATCACTCTCCCTATCCCGGTCACAAGGGCGAAAACCCCCTTCATTCAAACAAAGAGGCGATCCCTATGCAGAGTAAGAGAACTGGCAGGTGACGCCCTTGTTGCGCGTGCCACAGTCCGAGTTCAACTCCTTGGTCGTCCCGTCGAAGGAGATGTACCCGCCCTGCAGGTCGGAGGCGCTCTCATCGCAGCCCTCGCCGCTGTAGACGACGAGGCTGGCGCCGAGGCCGGTCTCGGAGGAGGAGAAGGTGTAGGGCTGGCTGCCGCCCGCGGAGTTGGTGCAGGGGAGGCCGAAGTCCTTCTGGCTCCAGGAGTCGTCGCTGGGGGTGCAGATTGCGATCTAGTGCGGTTAGCCCTTGTTCGTTCTTGACTGGCAGGTTCTTGAAAAGAAAGGGGTTGGGCAGTTTCAAAGAGAGGGGTCATACCCATGGCTCAGCGGCACCTTCGCCGTTGGCCTTGTAGCTGCTGTCGCGGATGGAGGTGTAGTGGATGTAGGCGGTGCCGTCGATGGCGGTGTCGCCCAGCTTGGAGAGCTCGCTGCAGGACCAGAGCGCGGAGACCAGCTGGGGCCCGGTCAGGAGGGAGACGGCGGCGGAAATGAGGGCGGTGGAGAACTTCATTTTGACGATTGGCTGAATGGAGAATGATAGACTTGAGTGAGTCAAGGAGTGACTGCGGTGCTTGTAGTGGTGTGTTGAGAGTGCTGTTGTCGTTGATGATGATCTGGAATCACAGATGACAGCCCCCTTTTATACCTTTCCAACTCACCACGTGTCTCCTTTACTGTCTTTAACACTGTGAATGTCTATATCGATAGGTGTATACTGAATGGCTGTATGTTGCCACGAAACCCGACATAGTTCTGCATAAGCGAATCAGGCTAGTAGCTTAGTCGCGAAACGCCTGGGGGCGGTTTTGCGGGGAAGCATGACGCGTACGACTGCTGCGCAGCAGACGCAGTGTCAAGCTTATTGTCTGTCAGGACAAATGCTAGATAGCCTTGCACCTGATTTTTCCGGCAGGATTTCGGCCCCGATCCTTGCCGCTGCAGATACCGACTGCGCCCTCATGGCCCCCATAGATCAACGTCACCCACGCTATTCCACAATCTACGACGACCTTAACTTACGATGGAGCCAATCAGATGCTCGAGCAGAGAGCCTCGATGAATCGTTGCATATTTGCACTGTTGATCCGGGCTGTTCGGCCCCAAGGAAGTTCTTCACATCCTAAGTTGGGGCGTGGGTTGACACCGTCCCTCTAAGCGGACATAGTCAGGTCTCGATGTCTCTGGCTATCTGGCTCATGAGTAGATTGCCCAACAGTTTATACCGAAAGTAATTTGCACCACTAGACCTTGAAAAGTAAGCACTCTGGCCAATGAACTTAACACGATATGTACACTAAACATGTTCATCAAACCGGACTCCATTGTAAGCACAGTCCCAAGTTCAATTCCCCGACAGCTCCTCAAACAACCTCGCCCATTCCCCGATGTCTTCAATGAACCGCCTCGCAATACCCTTCTTGACCCCATTCTCGACAAAAAACTCCCAATCCTGATCCAAGTGCATCTGCTCGAGATCCAGCCCATTCTCCAACGCCACGTCGCGCGCCTTGCGAAACTCCGCCTTGAGCAGCGGAGACTGCACATACGACTCCTGCCACTCACAATACGCCTTGACGGCGACATCCCGCAGCCCGCGAACCTTGATCCTCTTCACCGCAGGCTTGCTTGGCTGCTGCTGCTGCTGCTGCTGTGCATCCGACTCCGCGGACGGCGTACCCCCGTCCCCGTCCCCCTCCCCCTCCCCGTCCTCCTCATTCTCCTCCTCCCCCAACCGCGGCGGCAACTCCTCACTCAGAAACGGCAGATTGGACCCCGGCGAGGGCTCCCGCGGGGGCGTCTTCTCGCGGGGCCCATGGTTATGCAAGGGATTGCGCACGCGCACCTGGTACAGGCCCTGGCGCGAGTTCCACAGGATGGACATGTCGAACGGACACCCGATGCGCTTGCGGTTGGGCCGCTTGCGGATCTTGGCGACGGAGGGCTTGAAGATGCCCCGGTCGCAGATCAGGTACAGCGCCTTGAGCTGGTTGCCGCCCGTCTCGCCGCGGCTGGACCGCTTCTTGACCAGCCGGTAGCCGTGCGACTCGGCGAACGCCTGGGACTTCCCGAACGCCTCCTCCCAGGTCACGTACCAGCCCTCGAGCGGCGGGGGCAGCTGCAGCATGGATGGGTCGGGCGGTGGGGGCGGCGGCGCGTTCGGGTCGGTGGGCGGCGCGACGGCGAAGCAGTTGAAGGGCGAGGCGGGCGTGGCCATGGCCATTGGATGGTGATGTGGCTGGGTGGTTTGCATTGGGGGTACTATCAATGTAAAGTATAGTATGTTCTGGGCTTTGGTCGGACTAGT
The DNA here is from genome assembly GCA_003184685.1 of Aspergillus indologenus CBS 114.80. NCBI lineage: Eukaryota > Fungi > Ascomycota > Eurotiomycetes > Eurotiales > Aspergillaceae > Aspergillus > Aspergillus indologenus. The sequence continues at coordinate 89,199 of KZ825574.1, forward strand.
TCACGGCGTCAGGGGGGTGCAAATAGAGGGCGTGTTTGTGATTCTGGGGTTCAGGGATGGGGGATTTGGGGAGGTGTGGAAAAAAGGTAAAGAAAACACCGCGATCCCCTTTGTGGATGATGGGGTGGCAGAATGCCACACCGCCCTTCGGAGATGGCTTGTTTTGCCGAGGTTTGGATTGCCAATGTTTACATGGTGTGACTACGGAGTACTGTCCGGTTACAAAGTGCATTGTCTACACAACATGGTATACAGTATATGGCCGCTCACTTGCTTAGAGATGAGAAGTACTTTCGGCTCTGGTCACCTTTTCTCCGTCGTTGTCACCATCAAGCACACTGCGACGAGCATCTTCCGCCCTCCAGGCTTGGTGCCAGACGTCTTCCACCTGCAACACCAGTCAGCAATCGTGACATGCCACCAAACCCAAAACGGACCTGATAACGATCAGCCAACTGATTTCGTTATTCCACTCGTCTTCCATGATTTGGTTGGCAGTATCGTCGAAGCTGGTGATCTTCTTGCGCGACTCACTGGACCGAGCAAATCCGTCCAGAATATCATACTATATCTAGTCAGATCCTCAGGGGCAAGGAGTATTCTGCAACACTTATTAATCTTACCATTGCATGATAATGTGGTGTTCGCACCTGATCGAACAGATCCAGACCATTCCTTATATGGTACCCGCGGTCGTGCGCCCACCGTATCGCCCGGGTGAGGACATAGGCGTCCTCAAAGGCACAGCCAGCTCCTGTCCCTGCGACGGTCAGCTTCACCTCACTCAATCAGAACGGTAAATGCTCGATCCCTACCGAATTCACCAGCTAAGGCTAATGGTATACTGTTAGCACTTGTCACCACACCTGATACCCTGAGCTTACGATGCGACGCGTCCCCAATTAACGCAACCGACCCATGCGAGACCACCCGGGGCAACCGTGGCCCATTGAAAAGCGCATACGTCTTCACTACCTTGATCTTGGCTATCGCACGTTGAAGCATCGGGGCGAAGTTCTGAACCTTCATCAGCTGAAATCAAAACCCTGGTGGATTATGTCTGCACAAGCACAGCACCACCAACCTTGAACCGCGCGCCAAAGTCCTCCACCGAAGCCTCCTGTCCCCAGCTGACCGGCGCAGCATCTTCCGTGAGCCGCACTCGCGCCGCGATCTCGTACACATTGTTCCGGAGGTTGCACGTGTACAGCCGGTTCTGCGGCCCGTGCCAGAAGGTGTTCGCGTCGGGGAAGCCGGGGATGCTGAGGATGTCGCTCGCGTCCGCGAGGGCCCGGTAGGCGGTGGTGCCCGTGTACGTGAGACGGTAGTCCGGGTATGCGAATTTGCGGACGGTCTAGAGGATGAGTTCGTTGAAAGCTATCCCCATGTCCAAGGTAAGGGGTGATACTCACCGACCGAATCCCGTCCGCGCCGACCAGGAGGTCGACCTCGTCCTCATGGCCATCTTCAAACCGCAGACGCAGTGCCCCAGTAGACGTCTCGACGATCGCGATCAGCCGACTCGACAATCTCAGTCTTGACCGATCGACACTCCGCAGGAGCGCCTTCTGCAGCACAGTGCGCAGGGTTCTTGCTTGGTGGTACCGCGCGGGCGTGTCTATCAACCTTCAGCCCAATTCCCCGGTTCAAAATCAATGGAAACTCACCCTCCTGCCCAGTGGAAAGCAACAGCTCTCCCGTCCTGCCATTCCTACCGTCCCCGCATCAGTAGACAGACCCCCCAAATCCAGTCAACTGAAAACTCACCGATGCTGCACCAGATGCCCATCCACAGGCCGAAACAGGTCCCTCTCGTCAAAGTTCCCATACACCCCAACACATCCAGCATCCGCCAGGTGTTGTGGTGGAGGCTGATGCCCGCCCCCATCTCGCGCAGCTCCCGCGCCTGCTCGTAGATCCGAGTCTCCACGAACGGCAACTTGGCAAACTCAATCGCGGCGGCGAGGCCCGCGGGACCTGCGCCGATGATGCCGACCCGTAGTTTGGGAGGGGATTGGGCGGGCATTGTTGCTGTCGATTGGTGTGTTTGATTCAGGTTAAGGTTTGCGAAGGGGGGAGGGATGGTTTCAGGGGGGGGATCCAGTGATGGGGCTTCTTCGGGTTATTATATCGGGCTTTGTGGGACAAGCTTTGGGGGCTTGTCACTCGGATGATGGGCATGTGATGGACTACATGGGGTGGGTTAGTAGTTGGTTAATGATATGGTGCTGTAGGACTGGGGTAGTATCGGCTGGGCTTTGTACGTGTTAGTCATGGTTATTAGTTATGGTGTTCTGTGGGGTGGGGTGCATAGCCCTATGGCTACCTCCTCTTGCCTGTGAGTGCTAATATCTTGGGACAATTCGTCACCGCTGTTACCGGAGAGTGGACTGTGCATACAGTATCAAGCTAATATACAACTCGCCAACAGGGAGAATCATTTCCGAGTCAAAAGAAGCAAAAACATACCACCCATCATCCAACAAATGATCTACCTCCTCAACTCCTCCAACCCCATCCCCGCCGTCCCCATCCGGTCCTAAACAGTCAGCCAAACACACTTACACACATCCACCCACCGCCAACCCCCAAAACATCACAGAAAAGTAAAACTCACCAAGACCCAAGTGGGCATCCAGGTCGTCAAAAACCACCCGATGGACGCCATCCTCCCGCGCCACACCAACCCGGTCTTCCGACCCAGCAAATCATCCACCACCCGCCGCGCATACTCGTCAGGCGCCATGGGATCCTTGACCGAGTCCCCGGCCGCCATGCGCCGCACCCCCTCCGTGGCTGGCTCATACATCGACCCCGGAAACTCGAGGTCGGGATGCTTAGCGAAGATCTGCGTCTGCACCACGCCCGACATCACCGTGACGACCCGGACGCCGAACGGCGCCAGCTCCAACCGCAGCGTCTCGCCGTAGGATTTCAGGGCGGCTTTGGAGGCGGCGTAGAACGCTGCCCATCCACACATTTCAATATATCAGCCTCCCGCAAATCCACCACTCTCCCCTTTACCCCCCTACCCCCCTGGGAATCATCAAGGAAAACTCACCATTCCAAACAACAGGCATATTGCCCCCCAGACTGGCGATATTGACCACACACCCCTGGGCGGCAACCACCATCCCGCTGAACGCCTGCGTCACGCGCACCGCGCCCCAGAAGTTGACGTCGAAGAGCGCCTGCGCCTCGGCCAGCGCGGTCTCCAGCGCCGGCCGCACCAGCGGCAGGCCCGAGTTGTTGACCAGGTAGTCCAGCGTCCCGGCCGTGTGGGCGCGCACGGCGGCCACCGCCCGCGCGATCTGCTCGGGCGATGTCACGTCCAGCGCCAGCAAGGTCATGTGGGGCAGGTCGGCGAGGTGGGCCATTTTGGCGAGGGAGCGCGCGGTGGCGAAGACGTGGAAGCCCCGGGCGTGGAAGGTCTGCGCCAGCGCGGAGCCGATGCCGTGCGCGCTGCAGCCGGTGATCAGGACGGTCTTGCGCGTTTCTTCGGGTTGTTGTTTTTGGGGGGACATTTTGGGTGGGTTGGCGGGTTGGATGGGAGGGAGGTTTGGATTGGGGGGTTTATTGTGATGTGATGGTAGATGGCGAGTTTAATATGCTGAAGGTTGATGGGAGTTGAAGTGGATGTAACAATCGCGGGTGGTTATACGAGGCGGGAAGGATGAGAATGCGGGCCCCCGGGGCGGCGCTAGTGGTGGCCTGTAGGGGCTAGATGGAGGGATCGCGGTGTTGGGGTTGGCTGCTTCGTGAATTAGGTTACGGTCGTAGTCTCCGATCATCTCATCTACTTGCCGGAGGTCCGTTGACACTGTGTTAGGATGAAAGGCCGAGCATTGATGGCATCAATTGGCCATGGCTGCTGTCTGCAGCCTGGATGGAGGTGTAGAAGTGACACGCATTCTGTAACCTTGCAGTAACTTACACCCTGTGGGTCTGTCCATTCTGGGCGATAAGATAACACCGATAAGCAATTTGTGGCGGTGGACTGTGTGGCGGTGTAGGCGATGTAAGCGGTGTAGACTGTCAGTAAAGTAATGCCCGTTACACCATGACATCATACCCAGTGGCAAGGCAGTCACGGTGAATTCTCTACGGAAACATTGTTGTGCAAGGCATGACATTACGTCCTAAAGTTATTGGAAAGAGGTCTATAAGAATGCAAAATGTATAAACTATGCAATAACTAATGTACATGGCCAAGCCTGGTATATCATGCGATCAAATGCATACCACCACATATGCACTGTACGTGAAAAACATCATAAACACATCCAAATCAAACTCCAATCCCCAGGGGTATAACTTTTCCTTCTGGTTTCCACGCTTTCAGTTTAAGCATTCTCCGCGTGGTAGGAGCGGGACTCCTTGCGGTGACGCTCCTCCTCCTGGAAGTACTCGGCCGAGTGCAGGGTCGGCATTTCGAAGTTGCTGCTCTTCCAGGGCTTGACCTTGTTGACGTACATCCAGTCCAGCTCCTCCAGGGTGCGGCCCTTGCCCTCGATCACAAAGAAGTAGATCACGAAGACAGCGACCAGCAGACAGCCAGCGAAGACGTAACCGTAGGCGAAGTCGATGGCACCGGTGATGAACGGGGTAAAGAAACCTATCAGGAAGTTCCAGAGCCAGTTGGAGGCGGTGGCCAGAGCCATACCCTGGGCACGGTACTTGCCGGGGTAGAGCTCGGCAACGATGGCCCAGACCATGGGACCCCAAGTCATAGCGTAAGCTGGAAGCATAATTAGCATGATGAAGATTGTACCCAGGGAAAATCGTCCGGACTTACCAGCAATGAAGAAACAAGTCACAACAATCATACCCTTGCCAACCTCGGGGGTGTTCTCGGGGTTTTGCACATCGAGCATGAAGTGGCCGATAGAAGCGAAGATCATGAAGCACACGAACATGAATCCAGCACCCACCATCAGGGACTTGCGGCGACCGAAGTTCTCAACGATGTACAAGCCACCAAAGGTGGTTCCGAAGTTGACGGCACCGAGAATCACCTGAGTGATGAAGCTGTCGGAGATACCAGCACCCTTGAAGATAGTAGTACCCTGTGAAGCGTTAGCAAGGCGATCCATATAAAAAAGAATTCAAGGTAAGCTTACATAGTAGAAGAAGTAGTTGGCACCGGTCAGCTGCTGGAGCGCCTGCAGAACCATACCCAGGACGATACGGTAGAACATGCGGGGGGCAGTGATGAACTCGTGCCACTTCTGGCTGACGTTTTCGGCCTCGAGCTGAGCCCGGATCTCATCCAATTCGTTGATAATGACGCGGTGGTTTTCAGGAACACCATAGAGCTTGGACATGGTGTTGCGAGCCTCCTCGATACGGCCGTGACGGTAGGCAAAGCGAGGAGATTCGGGGAAGAAGGCCATACCAGCACCGAGGGCGAGGGCAAACACGAAGGTGATACCAAGGGTAATGCGCCACTGAGCGGTGCCATCGAGGTTGTGCGTTCCCAGGTTGATCAGGTAGGCCAGGAAGATACCCAGAGTGACGAACAGCTGGTAACAACTGATCATGGCACCACGGATGTGGCGAGGCGCACTCTCACCCTGGTACATGGGCACCAGGAGGGAGCAGCCTCCGACACCCAGACCAGTGGTCCAACGGCCCATGACCATCTGGACCCAGTTACCCGAGGGAGCCGTGATTTGCACAATGAGGCCGATGATAAGGATGACACACCAGACGGTGATCGACCACTTGCGACCAATGCGGTTGGCGATGGGGGCAGCAACCAGGGCACCAATCAAAGTACCGATAGACAACAGACTGGTCAACAGACCGGAGCGCACATTGCTGAGATACCAGGTACCATCCGCCTTCTGCATACCGTACCGTTGGAGGTAATCATCCTCCTGCTCGAAACCGGCGATCTGACCGGTATCATAACCGAAGAGAAGACCTCCCATGGAGACGAACATGGTCAGAACGAAGGAGCGCAGCGTGACCCGAGGGACGGGGGTGTCCACGCCCATCTCCATCGGCTTGTCGTAGCCAAGCGATTCTTGGCTAGACTGTTGTTGGGGAGCGACAGCAGGGGTGATGTGCTCCCCATGGCTGGCAGAGGATTCAACACCCATGGTGGAGAAGGGTGTAGGCTGCGGGGATTGTTTTGATTTTGTCGAAGAGAGTAATGATCAGTGAGATCGAGCCCAAAGGAGCGGACGATAGGGAGATGTCGACCCCGTGAAGGTATAGAAGGGTTGAACTCAATCACCCTTTTAGGGAAGAGATGATTTGTTTGGGAGTAAAGAAGAAGGATGCAGATGCCTGATTCAGAAAGATCTCATTCTCCGGGGGGGAATGAGCGGCCTTTTATGCCTTGTCTCTAGACGAAAGAGGGAGGGGAAATTTTTCATCGGGGGAAAACAGATCCACGCCTGGGCAGAGAGCCGACATGTGGGGAGCCGACATCAGCAGCTGCCGGGGGGAATGAGACCAGGGCTGACGACTTTCTCAATGGCCCCAGGTATGCCGTCGAAGGCCGGCCGAAACCGACAAGCCAGTCAGAAGTGACGGAATACTGGGGAACCGCCGGAGTACCAGGGGGAGTTGCAGTACTATCGGGTTCCACGGGCCTCTTTCGGGACAGTTAGAAGAGCAGGTGACGGATCTCGTTGGCTGACGGCATCGGCACACGGAATTAATTATTCTCGACTAGAAGAGGTTTGAAGGGGTTCGACGCCACCCGCCTGCATGGCACGGGAGGCGTGTGTCAAGGAGCCATCCATGGGTTCCCCAGATCGATGACATCGGTCTTCCACGAGGGGGGAGAGAGAGATGCTGTCGTACAGAAATGGATTAGTCTGGTGTCAATTTGGACATCCGGGGAAGACAGACCTGGTTTACAGTGAGCTGATGATGACCGACATGGATGTGAGAGTCGTGCATCAGCCAAGACAGCAGAGAAGAAAAGAAGCAGAACAAGGAAAAGTGCAGGTTGAAGGTTGAGACGGGCATCAGCGGCGCTCCAGAGGGGGAAAGCCTGGCGATGAATGAACAAAAGGCATTCTTGCCCAATGTGGAGTGTCCCACTACCACTATGCCTCTTTGGGGAACTCACCCACAACTCCAGAGTTCGGCAAGCAAATGACCGCGCGTGGCCCGGAAAGGGTCGGATATCCTGGAGTCACCTGGAGTTTGCTGACGCAGGGCCATCAAATCTGGAGGGCCTGGAGAAATTGAGGGGAGTGCGATACCATATCCGTTGACCGGTGAGCCTTCTATCCCAGTCACTTCCACCTCATGCACAGTGCTAAAAGGAGGGGAAAAAGAGGGGAAATGCGGAGGTTAAAACGTCAGTCATGACCACCTGCAAACCAGCGGAGACTTCACGCACAAAACATGGGGAATTTGATATCCAGTGACTGAAGTTGTTGTGTCTACTGGAGGATGCACGAAGCTATTCCCGACAGCGTCGACTGCTCTCACGCCCCTTGGACCAATTGGCCCTCGTCTACAATTCCCAACCGACATCTGGTCCTGACATGCTCGCTAAGCCGACCGAGAGAACCGTTTCGGCCCCGATAGTCGGGATGACGAGAGTCGCCATCACAGCGAGAACTGCTGCCAACGTCCAGCTGACTGCCAGGTGCCATCCCGACCGAGCCGAACATGATTGGTGGCGTCAATGGACTCGACTGGTTGGCTCTGGAATCCTCCACCAAGCTTCGTGGCTGCCTTGGTGTGCCCAGTGAACCTCGCCTAAACTCCCTCCGGCCAGGGTTCTGATCCTTCTCGCAGTGCACAATGACGACAATGGCTTGCTTAGGCCGCCCGTGATTTATGACGCTATTCCCGTGCACTGTTCATATGGTCTATTCTACTGTGTCTCCGTAGTATCAGATTATTATGTACCACGTTGAGGATCCCCGGTCACTTCCCCGGTGGGATAAAAGTTGTAGATGGTTCCTGACTATTGTTTGCCGGTTCCACTGATCATCTAGAGACTAGGTATTGGGATCGGTGGCAGCAACCCCTGAGTCTCCTCGTGCAGAGCCTCTCCAGCCGGGTAAATTGTCATCCTCAAATAGGGTAAGGGCTGTCGTGTCCTCACGTGCTCGCTTAGTCTTGGAATCTCGGATGACGTATTATGGGCCGCTTACTCACCAGTTGCCGTGGAACTTTCCTAGAAAGGTGTCGGATCAAATCTAATCAAATTCTTTGCCCGGCTTCTGGAAGCTGGACTGCCGGTAGCGATGAGTTCGAGATCATGGATCGGACAATTGCTGTAAGAACCGAACCATTAAAGTTTGAAGCCATCGCCACCAGATTAAAGAAAGGTTGGAAATGGCACGGCCGGAAGCAGGCGTTTTGCTTAGCCTCAAGCCAAAGGCATACAAGGTTTGAGATAACTCGGCCGTACGATCGTACCATTACGGCGTGCTTCGGGGATGGCCATAGATATCTGGAGATTGACTTGCCTTGACAACAATCTTCCATCAAGCACTGATCTTATTGGTCTGCGTAGTCATTAGCCCTCCATACTCTTACCCCATGCGAACTACGGGACACCATAGCACCCGGATGGCAGCCCCGGAAAAAGTCATTCCCCACATCGCGCCAGTCCGCTCAACGCCTCAGTAATCTTTTTCCGAGATCCGAATGGCGCTCTGTCTAAATCACGGCGCCAACGGTATGAACTTGCCGAACGTAGACCCAGCACGACAAGAATTTTCTCTGAGGCCCGATCTGTCAAAGTAACGGTCTTCCGATCATCTGACAATCATAATCACCGATAGTGTTAGTCGGAGACGCTGCCGAAAGAGTGAACTATCTCCGAGGCCTCTTTGGTAGTGACGACACGCCGGCAAAGCCCGCACAGCTCATCTTAATCTAGGGAGTTAATTTGCGCAGATGGACAAGAAACCTGGATTTTGACGCAGTGACATGGTTCTTTGTGGACTTGCTTGATTCTATCAAGCTACACTAGGTGACCATGCCATTCTCCTTGGTGCGTCACCTATCATCTTGATACACTTGCTTCGGGTATCTCCCGAATCCACTGGTCCTTTGACAGAAGCACGTGGAAATCTGGAAGTTTGGTCTGAGAACTAGATCGAAGGTTCGAGGCCTCTATCTTGGCTGTGCTTTACTTTCAGTTTGAAAGTGAGGGATTTCCACCGGTCAGGTGATCTCCTAAATCTTACTGCAGAAAGCCTACTACGAGTACATGGCTTATTCAATTCTTACAAAGATTCTCAGGTGCCATGTGCACATCATACTCATCATTGAGAATCTTGATATAAGGTTAGTGTGTGTTGTGTCAATGAAAAGCGGCGGGGGCTTCGGGTTTCTTTCGGCATTTTCGCTCAAGGAGAACCAACTATCACTATGTAGGTCTGAGGATAGGTTCTTGTGGCAGCTCTCGAGTAGGGCACGTTGATAGATACGAGCGGTAGTGGATGTAGGTTACACGTCGAATCGTCCTATCACACATTTGTCGGACAACAAAATGCCATCGGTGTCTTAACACACCACACATACGCTGCCTTTTACAATCCAACTCTTCAAAGCGAGCTTCGGAATAGTTTTGAGAGACGCCGGTCGCCTTGCAAACTGGCGCCTGGTAAATGGTTTAGATATATATTTCTCTATTCGCCCATTCCCTCACTGTCATGGATGCCACCACGCAACGTCAGGATGGAGCATAATCCATCAATCAACCATACACGATGAAGTAGCTGAGGCCGCTCTTGTCCACGAAGCATCGCAAACTATACATCAAGCATCCGAACAAAATGATATGAAGTTACGTTTGTCTAACAGCAGTCTCAGGTAACTTTCACCAGAGCACAAACTGCTCCAGGCCGACAAATACAGACTAGCGCTAGCGGATCGCCGCCCCCGCGTTCCCGGGTAAATAAGCTTAGGCTTGTGTATAGTGTATACTCCTCAGACTCAAAGGAGAGATAAATATCGCTTTCATTCGCGTGAGTGTAGGAGTGAAGTCTTCTAGCCTAATCAACTTTAGAGACTCTCATACCGTCATTTACTTTGTTTTTGCCCCGGAAATAGCTTGCCTTTTCCAATGTTACCTACCACCATTCTCATCGGCTCGCGTGTAGCTCTCTGGTCAGAGCATAAACCGCAAACTTCAATGTATCAACTACCACTTTGACTCAGCTTGGATATGATACATTGTGTCAGACTTACTTCAAAGCCGGGTTGGCCGCCGATGTCGGAATGTTCGGTACGGGCTTCGATTCCGATTTCTACCGCACCGCAAGCAACTTCACAGGTTCCACTGCAGGCGATTTGCTGAAGTTCGAAGCCATCGAGCCGAACACACTTAACGTGATCACCGGAATGACCGCCGACCGCTTCCAATACACTACACAGGACTTGCACGGCACCCTCATTCCTGCAACCGGATTCATCGGGATGCCATATACTTCGTTCCGACCCGACCCAAGTTTCCCGTGGTCGCCTATGCGCACGGCACCATTGGAGTCTTCGCCGGCTGTCCTCCCACCATCACCACAGATCTCTACAACTACCATAGCTGGAGTCTCTTGATTGAGGACGGGTACGCGGTCGTCGCGCCAGACTGTGCGGGTCTCGGACACAATGCCACCCTCCACGAATACCTCTCGTTCCCTGCTCACGCCAACAACCTCTACTACCCCATGGTCGCCGCGCTCAAGGCGTTGCCCCATACCTTTACCTCGGAATGAGTGGGCGTGGGCCACAGCCGGGGAGGCGGTGCTGTTTGGAAGCTTTCAAGGAGTGAGCTGGTCAAGACCCGCGGCGCGAGAGAATACCTGGGCACCGTGGCTTTAGGACCCGCCAGCAGTATCTACGATATTGACAGTGCTCACGGCTGAGACCATTCTGACAGGCAGCAGCTATGCAAGCTACGATGTCACCTACGAAGCCCTCCGCCTGCCGCCTCGCGCTCAAGCGCGTCATCCCCTGGATCGACCTCTCCTTCTTCTCCGACACCTTCCTCCAGCGCGTCCAGATCGCTGAGCTCGCGCAGGCATGCTACTACAGCATCATGTCGCTGGGGTATGGCCTGACACCATCAGAGATAATCATAAACACGAGCGCACTCGTGAACAATGTCCCGTTCCAGGCGTGGCAGAACGCAACGGCTTCTGCTAATGGAAGTACTGCGGAGACACCGATGCTCATCGTTCAAGGATTGAATGACACCGCCGTCCTGCCGGAGATTACCGTCCGGTCGTTCAACGCGAGTTATCTATCGGGAAAGAGCTACACATGAGCCTCTATGCGGACATGGACCATACCGATGTCTTGACGGCGAGTTCTCCTGAGTGGCTGGGTTCATTCGGGATCGCTTCGCGCGGAAGTCGACCAGTGGCAGGTGTAGTGTAATCCAGCGTGCACCCTTTGACAGGGCTCATTTAGTGACGGAGGTTGAGTCAAGTGAAGTCATAAAGTCTCTGATGTAAATCATTACCGGGTCAATGCCCGGTACATGCCGGCTTTCATGAATAGGCACCAGCTTTGCTTCAAAGTGAGACCAGAAAACTAGATATTCGAACTGGCTACTAGTCCATGTCTTAAGTCTTGCTCTTGTATAGGTCTGTTCCTGCGCAAACGCGGGAAGTGTCTGGAACCTATGCTCACCCTGCCAAGATTGGTTTCAAGTTTGACATCGAAGACCCACTGCTACCCCTTGAGGCATATGATTGTTATCCTTCGTGATGGTGTGATCTTGCTGTGAAAATACTGTGTAGAAAGCAATTTCTGCACGGCATACGGCCCGACTGTCCAGGCAGATGACTCTGCCCCTCAACCCCGCAACCACTAAACAACTCAATCGTCTTCCCCAGAAGCCATGCGTCAATGCATGTCAGTCTAAATTGTGGCTAATTCAAGCGATGACTTGTCGCGGGTAAAGTGGAACAGACCCTCCACCACTCACGTCATCCGAAACACCAGCCGATCCGCCATTCCCAAACCAGCACGGACAAAACGCCAGCAGAGCCGAATTGATTAACTGCCCTGACGATCACCGACTCTCCGTGCTACAAGCGGATATCCAGTGGATTTCCTTCCCTGTACGAAACAGACTCCCTTCGATCCTCAAGGAGCTCTTCATTTTAGAAACGGAGGATGGTCCGATTGCAATGGTCCCGAATCACGGTTCTATAAGAAGAGGCAGGTTGGCGCAGGAGGCAAGCATGATACCTAGTAGTTAGAGCCAGGCGACTCGACAACACCACAAACCCAAGATGAAGCTTTCTCACATGCTCCTCAGTCTCGCCAGCCTGGCGCTGGCGACGGCTCTTCCGCGGACACCGAACCACAACGCGGCCACCACCGCCTTCCCCAGCACCTCCGGGCTGCACTTCACGATCGACGGCAAGACGGGCTACTTCGCCGGGACCAACTCGTACTGGATCGGGTTCCTGACCAACAACGACGACGTGGACCTCGTCATGAGCCAGCTGGCGGCGTCCGACCTCAAGATCCTGCGGGTGTGGGGGTTCAACGACGTCAACACCAAGCCCGCCGACGGGACGGTGTGGTACCAGCTGCACGCGAACGGCACCTCGACCATCAACACGGGCGCGGACGGGCTCCAGCGCCTCGACTATGTGGTGACCTCGGCCGAGAAGTACGGCGTCAAGCTGATCATCAACTTCGTCAACGAGTGGACCGACTACGGCGGCATGCAGGCCTACGTGACGGCCTACGGCGCCGCCGCGCAGACCGACTTCTACACCAACACCGCCATCCAAGCCGCCTACAAGAACTACATCAAGGCGGTCGTCTCGCGCTACAGCAGCTCCGCGGCCATCTTCGCCTGGGAGCTGGCCAACGAGCCCCGCTGCAACGGCTGCGATACCTCGGTCCTGTACAACTGGATCTCTGACACGTCCAAGTATATCAAGTCGCTGGATTCGAAGCACTTGGTCACAATCGGCGATGGTCAGTTGACCTAGATTATATCCCGTTTCCCCCTCAGACGCTAACGGTTTTCATCAAACAGAGGGCTTCGGTCTCGACGTCGACTCCGACGGCAGCTACCCCTACACCTACGGCGAGGGATTGAACTTCACCAAGAACCTAGGCATCTCGACCATCGACTTCGGTACTCTGCATCTGTACCCGGATAGCTGTACGTTGTCTTGACATGCTGAAAATAAGAAGTCAGTGATACTAACAATGTTCTGCAGGGGGCACCTCCTACGACTGGGGCAATGGCTGGATCACCGCCCACGCGGCCGCCTGCAAGGCAGTGGGTAAGCCGTGCCTGCTGGAAGAGTACGGAGTGACCTCCAACCACTGCGCCGTGGAGAGCCCCTGGCAGCAGACGGCCGGAAACGCGACGGGGATCTCCGCCGATCTGTACTGGCAGTATGGCACCACGTTCAGCTGGGGCGAGTCCCCCAACGATGGGAACACCTTTTACTATAATACCAGCGACTTCACGTGCCTGGTGACGGATCACGTGGCGGCCATCAATGCGCAGTCGGCATAGACTGTTGGTGTGGAAGGAACAGTATCCTGTATCCTAGTAGGGGACTAGCAAAGGACTGCAGTGCGGTAGAGAGATTGAATGCATTGTTGAGCCAGTTGATTCTGATTGGTTTGAGATATCTCCACTTGTAAGAGGCAGTGGTTTTCGTGGGTGCCTGCGTGGGGATGGTACGGAGTACCTTAAGGTAGTTTATTTATAGGGCGGGAAGCGCCAAGGCTGAACCGCCACAGCAGCTCCGCCTCGTTTCTCCAACTTAACACCGACCACTATCCTACTTAACTCATCTACTTACTGTACTGTGTGTGCATTATGTGTCCTCTTCGCAACAACGACACTTAACATGCTAGACTAGCCATATCCTCCGCAACACCCCGATAGTATTCATCAAAGCCTACGTTTTCCCCCCCACAAAATGGGCAACCCCACCGCTCCACCCCCGTCGTACGAGGAAACCATCGCCGCTGGGCCAGTCACCCCTCAACCACCGCAACCTTCGGCGTCCTCTACGACCAACCCCCCTCCTCCTGTCCCTCGACCCAGCTCCAATCGCACCACCTCCGACGCGGAAGACAAGCGCAGCGTCATGCTGGACCCCGCCCTCAGCGAAGACCCGTCCGCCCTCCACGCGTTGATCGTGCGCCAAGCCCGGACCCCTCCGCGACCGTACCTGACCGTCCGCGGCTCCCACACCGAGACCCGCGAGGAGTCCACTAGCACCGACAGCACCAGCAACAACAGCAACAACAATAACAACAACAAGAACACGCGGAATGAGACGGTCGTCGACTTCGACTTCAAGATCGATCTCTACAAGTACATGGTCCGCGACTACGACGCGGTGCCCGACTACGAAGACGAGGTCGACGCGGTTACGAACGACGCAGAGGATCGTGACGGCTGGCGGGTGTGCAGTGTGGTTCGCGATGGGGACGGGCAGGAGGCGTATCGCGGGGGTCGCTCCCGGTCGGAGACCTGGGCCGGTCACACGCGTCGATCTGGCGGAGGACATGTGGAGGATGCGTCCGAGGGGGAGATTGTGGGTCTGGTGGGCGAAGAAGGCGAGGAACCTGGATTGATGGGCTGGTGTGACCGGTTCTGTCTGGATCCCGGGCCGGTCAAGTCGTATGTCTCCCCCCCTCCCCCTTCCTTTTTGCTGGGGTGGTTCAGCCTCGTACTAATCTGAGCGTCAAGGTTTCGCTTCACGAGGAGCATCGTCGGCTTCGACGTGGCCACCCTCCGCTCCCTCCTTATCTCCCACCTCCGCAACCTCAACTATCACGGCAACATCGATATCTCCATCACCCTCGCCAATAAGGAGCTGACGATCTACTCGCCGCACTGGATCAATGAGCTGCGCAACAACTCCTTCGCCTACTGGTCCTGCATCATCCTGCAGCTCTGGATCATCACCTGGCCGGTCATCTGGTTCCTCGAGCATCGCTACGACGTCGTCCGCGCAGTGTGGTACTTCTCCCGCGTCCGGGGCTCGCAGACGGTCTATGCGTGTCATCGCGATGAGGCGGCCATCGCGAAGGAGCTGGCGCCCATCGTCACGCAGGCGGCGTGGGAGCGACGGAGGAATGGGAAGATGCTGACTGCTCACGAGATGGATTTGCTACGGCAGTTGGGGACGGAAGGGAGCGAACGTCGCGTGGTCATGGTGTCTTGGGACCACATTGGTGGGTGGGGGAGGGATTCCTAACCGTAAGGAGCATGATTGATTTGTTGACGATACCCTATTTGATACTGTGGATTTTTGGTGTCGTCGGGACCAGCGATACAGATCAAGACTAATGACCATTGATGAATTGATTCTTGCCTATTGTGGTTTTTGGTTTTTCTGAGCGACCGCTTATAATCATCTACTGTGCATTGGCCGAGTCTCTGGGACTTCCAGCTGATTTGATCCAACCGAGGTTAGTGATTTGCCGATGCTCACTCCAAGCGAGCCCGCCAAGAAGTATGTCATCTCGCTTAACCATCTCGTGAGTCCTCAATTCACTCAAGTTGAGGCTTCAAATGCCAGATATGTTACCCGGCCCGGTCGTCGGACCGGTCAAGTGGCTTTTTCAACGGCCAGCCACTGGATCAGGGGTACTTAGACCCTGGAGGGGGAGGGCTGAGAACAGATAAGATGCGCAGCGACATGCTGGACGTGGATTGGATAGCGCCAGCCATGCGACGGAGGGATTCAGCCTTCCAGAAGCCCGCCTTGGAATTGTCTGCCAGGTGCTTTGACGGTTAACGTTTTGAGGATGGAGTCCTTGTCAGGAAGCAGGAAGATAAGCGACGCTGAAGTCGGTTAGTGTGATGACTGTGGCGCATTCTCTCACCACCTCTCACAAGCCAACGCAGTGACCGATTGAGCTTCCCCGCATCTTCTTATCGCTTAATCTTCCACGCCTCTCTCTGTGTTACATTCGACCTGATTGAGGGGATTCATCTCACTCGTCACACTCTCGCAAACTCACTGTTGCCAAGGTTGGCTGGCGGCTCAGTTTATGGTCCGGAGAAAACTTACGATCTGACGCTTATAATCGGTGAGGTCGCACGACGTGATTTCTTCGTCACTCGAAATGCACGTCCACCGGATTTTCCCCAGTTGTCTTCTTTACAACTAACCATCTCACCCCTGATTTCTCTCTGCTCCCATCCAACGTGTCCGCCATCATCATGGCCACCCATGAAAAATCCTCGGGGGTTACCCCCTCGCGCCCTGACCCCGAAGTTGCGACCATGGATGTCAAGCCCGGCACGATGATCGAGCGCGAGTTGTTCGATGAGCGCTACAAGCCCACCCAGCGTGGCCTCAAGAGCCGTCATGTCCAGCTCATGGCGCTAGGTCTGTTCTGCTGCCACGACCACAGTACTGCATCACTGAGCTGACCCTTCCATGACTTGTAGGAGGTACAATCGGCACCGGCCTCTTCGTCGGATCAGGACAAGCGCTACACATCGGCGGTCCCCTGTCGCTGTTGCTCGGATACATCTTCATCTCGGGGCTCGTCTACGCGCTCGTCACCGGCCTCGGGGAGGTCGGGGCCTATCTCCCGACCCACGGCGCAACCATGGCCCACCACTCCGTCCGCTACGTGTCGCGCAGCCTGGGCTTCGCCATGGGCTATCTATACTGGTACAGTCTGGGGATCCTGGTGCCGTACGAGATCGTCGCCGCCTCCATGGTCATCGACTACTGGCACCCGAACGTCAACCTCGCTGTCTGGATCACGATCATGCTGGTGGTGATCGTCCTCTTGAACTTCCTGCCCGTGCGCTTCTACGGGGAGACGGAATTCTGGTTCGCGGGCATCAAGATCATCACGCTGGTCGGCCTGCTGCTGCTGGCCTTCATCCTCTTCTGGGGCGGCGGGCCCAACCGCCAGCGCCTGGGGTTCCACTACTGGAAGGACCCCGGCGCGATGAACACCTACCTCGTGCACGGGGACGCCGGCCGCTTTGTCGGGCTGCTGCAGTGTGTCGTCAAGTCGGCGATCGCGTTCATCTTCGCGCCCGAGCTCATCGTCATCAGCGGCGGCGAGATGGAGTCGCCGCGGCGCAACCTCCCCAAAGCCGCGCGACGCTACATCTACCGGCTGGTCATCTTCTACATCCTGGGCGCGCTCGCCATCGGGGTGATCTGCTCGTCCGACGCCCCACAGCTGATCAACGGCACCGGGACCGACGCCAGCTCGTCGCCGTGGGTGGTCGCGATCTCGAACGCCGGCATCCCCGTGCTGGACAGCATCGTCAACGCCGCGATCCTCACGTCGGCCTGGTCCGCCGGTAACTCGTTCCTGTACATGTCGTCGCGCTCGCTGTACTCGCTCGCCGTCGCCGGCAACGCCCCGACCATCTTCAAGACCTGCAACCGCTGGGGCGTGCCCTACCTCGCGGTCAGCGTCTCCGCCCTGTTCGCGCTGCTGGCCTACATGGCCGTCGGCAGCGGCAGCTACACCGTCTTCAACTGGCTCATCAACTTCACCAACACCTCCGGCTTCATCTCCTGGATCTGCTGTAGCATCGTGTACTTCCGGTTCGATCAGGCCATCAGGGCCCAGAGCGTCGAGAAGCCCTACGCCTCGCGCCTGCAGCCCTACGGCATGTGGGTCGGGCTCGTCGGCTCCGTGTTCCTGGCCCTCATCAACGGCTTCATCTGCTTCTTTCCGTCCGAGTGGTCCGCCAGCAACTTCTTCACCGCGTACATCGGCATCCCCGCGTTCGTGCTGCTGTATGTCGGCCATCGCGTGGTCTTTCGGTCCGATCCGTGGGCCTGGAAGCCCTCCGAGGTCGATTTGGTGTCCGGGTTGCAGGAGATTCTGGAGGCCGAGCGGCCGCCTCGGCCGCGGGAGACGTGGGCGCAGAAGTTGCGGGTGTTGATTGAGTAAATCCTGTGGAGGGGGGTTGGTGGGTGGGGTCCAGCGTGGTCTTCATGCTGGGCATGGTCGTGTCGCATAGTTTCGGTTGAAATCGAGGTAGAGATTGTGGAATCTAATACTGAAGATATCCGTATCTGCTGATCTGCTTTTGAGTCCCGTAGGGTAGGCTCTGTGAATTTCGGCGTTATTGTTATAGGATAATGGGTAACTTACTAGCATCTGACATATTAAAACAAGACATCTTTAAGTAGCTTATTCAGTCTCGACCACAGGCACAAGCTAGTGCAGGATTCATAAGTTATAAGTAAGTTACTTGCTAGACTGACAGCCCAGCCCCAGTTGCGCTAGCTGTTCCGAGACTTGTTTGCTTATTTTGGTGGGCGCCTACGGGCCATAGGAGGACGGCAACGTGGCTGCGCTGGGCTGGGTTGTGCAGCACTGCATGAATCACAATTTCGGACCTATTGAATCTCTTGTTGCATCTGGGAGTTTGGTGTGTTCTAGTCTAGTAGCGGAGTTCACATTTACAGACGACTGACTGCCTTTACTAGATAGCTCAATGATCCTCAATGATCCTCAGGGCTAACATATATTCTATGGAGACTTTTCACGCAGCCAAGTGGGGCTACTGAACGAGCAGGTCATGTCGGTGATAAGGTTGTTGAACCAGAAGATAATAGCAAGGCTTGCTAATCATGGTTCCTTGGGACAAATTTAATCCTCTTCAACGTGGGGCACACTCATCGAAGATAATTCTACTCATATTTTGTTTTCAAAGTCTCTTTTCTTCCCCTTCAAAGATAGACCGATTATACAAGTGATTTTTTCATACGGTAGCATGTTTGAGGAACCTTGAACAAAGTGCCAGAATCTACGACCCACCCGGGCCTCATTCCATCACCTTGGCTTTGTTGATTCGGCTGACCCGCTTTTGATCGGTCAACCTGCCCTACAGCTTCTATGGTTTGTTATTCCGATTTATCGCAAGCGAGCATATCCGGCTCTAATTATCGGGCTCTTTCGAAGATCAGGCATGGAGGTTTCTACTAGGCCGGGTCTGGACCCAAAGTGGGAAGCTGTTCTTCTAGGAACAGCACCTACTAAAAGGAGTGGGGCGGCGGCACGATTACAGATGCAACTGATGCAACTTCATTTGACGGCCCACGCTAAGGCTCTGAACTGCACGATCAACTTGAGCTTTTGAAGTTGGGAGTCGTGACGCTGCCCCACCTCTTACCGCAGCTAGACTACAAACCCTTATAGGTATAGTATAGTTTAGAAAAGGTCTAGAAGCATTTTCCTACCATTCCCCCGCCCTACGACGACACGGTGCGGACGGACCCAGGAGTCCCGAAGGCAACAGGTGTGTTGCCTAGAGTGAGGCGATGCCGAGTTTCCGACAATGCAGGCTCTCCCTCGTTCTACCGTGGAGACGCCCGCTTTGATTCACACTTTTTTGATGTGTGCTCGATCTTGTCGTCAAGTCCGTGGGAGCGGTGAAGATGCAAGCAGCCCAGGCTTCGCTCCCCTTCTAGAGATGATGCATATACCCGTGATCATGCCAAAGCATCTGGTTGCTGGTATCCAAAAATGGAAAGGATCGATTTTTTCTTTTCTGTTTCTTTTCTTTCGGATTTTCTATTTCGCTTTCTTTTATTCGGATTCGCGAGAAGAAATACCTTGGGGGTAGGTAAATAACTTAGAGTGGATTTCCCCATCCATCTCTCTTCAATCTCTAATTCGTCTCCGAGACAGGACTCTATGTCAGTGCCATCATTATACCATCTGGCTCTCATTACCATAAAAATATTTCCCTGAGATTCGAGTGTGCGGCGTCAAGGCGTCAATGGATGCGGCACTGTTTATTTCACTTTCCCGCAGGCAGTGGCAGTGGCAGTGGCAGTGCGCCCTGCGGAGAGAGAGGAGAGAGCACCAACTCCTCAATACTATAATAACTTTGTAGCTAAGTTAATGACAAACTCGCAGTCTTGCCTTTTTAATGTACCTCAGTGTTGAGGTGCATCCTCTTAGAATACCTTCTTATAGGGCGTTGTAGGTCAAGCCGGTATTGAGATATTTGTCTGTTAGAATAGGTTTAATTAAATAAATCCCCAGAGAAATACTTTTTTTTCTTTGTCAACTCCACTTGGAGGACAGAAAAGCAACTGAACTGGATGTATAGCTCGCCGAGAACGTGCGCACAGATTGGGCTAATGTCTTTTTGTAGTTCAGGTGTTCGGGCGTTGACTGGCAAGGTCAGGGGCACAAGCACAATCTAAGTTGTTGTTGCATCTGGCGGGTGGAGTTCCGCAACACTGGGAGAAAAAATAACGGGTATCTCCCCAGTCAGGCGCTGAAGAATGCCTTCTCTAGATCGGTGGTGCCGAGCATTTCTCTCGGCGACAGCCTATATTGCAGCTCACGGTGGGGACTGGAACTTTTGCCCGCAGACTACAGATAACTTAGCGGGTATGTAATTATGTATCAGGTGTATAAAGTTTTTCTCAGACCCCAAAAGCATTAGGGCGTACCTGCACAGCTTTATCTTGATTGGATTATTGCTGCAATGACAGCTGGGCTCACCCGGGAAATTGTCTGACAAGCCTGGGCGTGCTGCGCATTTGATGAGTACCGAGTAGCTAGATGGCATCCCTAAGAACTGCAGCGATCGATCTTTCTGGCAAGACCAAGCCCATCCGGACCAATCTGGTCCATCAAAGAGTGAAGAAGTAAATCTCAATACTGAAAATCCGTGCTGTTCACCCTGTGCCTTCTTTGCCTTGTTTTCTTGATCCTGGGCTGCGGGCGTTCCTGAGCTCATACTTCTATTCATCACCGACAAGAAAACTAGTATAAATTCTCCCAACTGCCCCCAGATACTTGAATTTAGCATCGACACATTCTTTAAAGATCTTACAGGCACAAGTTCTCGCGGTCGGATATCATCATCATGCCCGGCACCCCCAACTTTCCGGATGAAAACAATCCTACTCCTGCTTCTTACTCTGAGTTTGAAGAAGCAATGTTAGAGTGGGCTGACTTCATGGAAGAGAGACATGGCTGGTTCGACATTGACCCCATGCAGAACTTTGACTTCATGGCGCATACCCCGACACACATTGATCCGCAACTCGATGGCCAGCAGCACCGTCAGATTTCGCCGACAGCCCACGCTGGACGCTCCCCCCCGGCGAGGGAACGCGCTAGGTCAACCCGCAGCCTTCGCCGACAACATTATCCCTCTGCTGGCCGTGGTCCAGGTCAACAGTTACCTGGCGCACAGGACGCGTCGCCTCGTAGCGGGAATATTGCTCGCCCAGCGCTTGCAGCAGAGCATCGCGAGAGGTAGAGTGCCCACCCCCTTCCACTCCCCTTTCCACATCCCCCGGTCATCCGTCACAGCTAACCCAGAACTGCATCAACATCCAGCCCCGTGCAATGCGACTGGAGGGGTTGCCGCACCCGCCCAACCTTCAACCGACCAGCGGACCTCTGGCGACACATCAGATCTCTCCATCTATGGCCGGGCTCGTACGTCTGCCCTGATGAAGGATGTCGTGACAGGTTCAACCGCGACGACAACCGCCATGACCATGCAATGCGCATGCACGGGCATCAAGGTCCACGCTAGTGGTCCCTCCTTCTACATGAAGGGATTCCTGTACTGTTGTACGGCTAATCCAAGCGACGAATGTTGCTGTTTTTGGCTGTTTTTATTGATGCTCTTCTTGTTGTTCTTACTGTTGTTATCATCATGGTTGTTTTTACTGCTATGCGCGTGATTTGAGATATCCTGGTTGTTTTTATAAATGTTATAATTCTTGTGATTTATCAAATAGATGTTGTTGTCATTGTTCTTGGTGTTGTAATTACTTATATTTCTTTTCGGTTATTATTAAACATTATTAGTGCAGCCTATTGTAACCTCTTTTCTTGCTTTGTCAGCTGAGCGTATCATTGTGCCTGTCATGAATGACCAAGGAGAATAAGGGGATTGAGCGGTCAGGCAGGCTGCGGAAGATAAGAGGCACCAGCATTAGCATAATCCGCTCAGACAAGTAAAGAACCATCGACGATAAGAGCGTTCGTTGTATTTACCACCTCAGGAGGGCCAAAAAGAGGGAGGGGGGTTGTATACCACCTTTTTGCAGGGTCATAGTGGTCGAAAACCACCTCTAGAGATTCTCATATTTCATGATGATTCTCAGGATACAGTAGAGATGTCGCAAGTGACGTATGCCCATCAAGAGGCAAGAATCCAGAGGGGAGGGATTGAAAATCACATGACCGAAGCTGGCTGCCCGCCGCCTGAAAGCAGGAGTAAATCGATGCATTGCGATGTCAATGGAAGACAATGCCAATCACATTGTTCTAGCCCTGTCGAGTGGAATGTCCGACGGCGCAGGTAACCGCCGTCTACCGGGTAGCATCCCAAGTATCACCCCGATCAAGTGAGTTCACTGGGCCACGAGAAGCAAAAGGTACAAGATTGGTAGAACGATTGTTGGGGAGGAGAGGGGGGTGGCTGATTGCTCTGACATGGGCTCAAGCATCGGACAGAACAAAAAGACGTATCAAGCAGACAAATGTACCTCAGCAGACAAATGTACTGTACCTCGCGTCACCGCACCCCAGCGAAGATACTCGTATCTCAGAATTGTGGAGCTAGTCCCAACCTGTGGAATGCGACCACGAGTGCGTTTTCTTGCCTTTTTCTTTTCTTTTTTTCTAATCTTTTCTTATTTGACCAAAGATAAGAAGCTTAGATGGGTGACACAACACCAAGGGAAGGGGTAGGAGAGGGTCCATCCGCGCGACGGACCGCCGGTAATAGCCGATCTAGAGCCGTGTTTCTATGGAGTCTGGGCCCACCACCGCCAGCGCCTTCGTTCCCCGGTCGGCGGCTCGATGTATCACAATTTGGGGGAAATATAAAAGCAAAAACAAGATTGTACAGTACAGTACATTGCATAGAAAAGATGCAGAAAATATATTTCCCCACGAACTACACAACCCACTAGCTCAGAAATGTCAACATCAAGACTAGTGGTACTCTGTTCTCCCCGGATCGATACTGATCGTGCAACACTCTTCATTTCAGCTCGCTTGAGGTATCTGACTCTCGGCCAGAGTCACGGGATACAGTAATCTCGGCCGGGACGCTAGGATTTGTACATGCTCGCAAATGGGTTGAGATTGAGTGCATGACCTACTAGTTAGGGGCAATGAGTAATCAACAGTCCACTCTCCAGGACACCAGAGGCTAGTGGGATTTTCTTCATCATTGTCGAATTTGTATCACCGGCAAAGCATGCGAGTAGTGCCGATGACCTAGTTGGAGCTTGGCTATCTCATGTTTACCTTGTGGTTGTATGCTTTGTGTTGCTACAAGAATACTATACTTTGTCACTGTAGACTCGTCCCACGAAAGCCGGAAGTGTGCAGTCTTTTCGGGCGTCTGGAGACCCAGCCACATCTTTCTGGGTACTTCATTGACATCGAGGTTTATTGAGGCGTCACTGCATAATAAGTGCTGGGAGGGCGTGCTTGGTCCGAAAGAGCACGTCAGCGCAGCCTTTAGCCGCGGGTAAACCGGAGTCACCGGCAGCGCAAAATCCCGGCAAAGCACTTTACGTATACACAAGGCTTATGTTCGAATCCTCGCTCGAGGTTCATTAACACCCGTTGGATTTGTTATGTGTAGGGAGTGTTGCTGAGCGGCAACTATCTTTCGTCCCTTATTCAATAAATGGAAAAGCCACGGAGCTTAAAAAAAAAAAAGAAAAAGAAAAAGAAAAAGAAAATGGTTTTAATGACCTCGTGAATCATGTTCAACAGAGATAGATCTTTTTAACATCAATTTCCGAGCTTGTGGCTCAACTAGTAGGTCATGACGAGGTAAAAGCTATCCGCGATGTTTATTTGGCCAAGACGAGTAGGATAATCAATGAGAAGAGTTCTGGGCCCATCTCACCTTGGCACTTGCTATGGACAGTCTGTCACGCCGCTTGTGCGGAGAGAGAAAACTCGAAGGGTTGGATGATTACTAAAGATGGATCTGGACAGTACATCCGAAATCAGGGCTGACTGGGGATTTAAAATTCTTATTATATTATCCCCATCTCGCGCAGTATAAGAGATCGCCTGCTTTAAGATGAAGGAGGCCAGGTGCATTCACCAATGAAATGTCAAAGTTTCCATGTAATTTGTCGGCAGATGAGATTAGTGCCCCGCAATGTGTTTCAGGGTCACAATAGAGTAAGCCACAGCTCTAGCCAAAGTTCGTCGGGCTTGTCTACATACTCGTTTAATCTTTTTCTTTTTCTTTCTTTCTTTTTTTTTGCCACTACTTTTGCCTTTCCTTGGCCAGAACGTGCTGTTGATGCGGCTCTTTCCTGTAAGTATTTGTGAACGTCTACGTGCAATCTGCTCTTCCCGGGATACGCGCAACATAATCCCACCCCGAGATCTGCAATATATCTCACTTGGTAGTCAGGAACACCTAACTCCGGCGGATCGGATTAATATAGCCTTTCACGCCCCATAGTCCCCTAATCTCTTTTATCCAGTCTTCCGAAAAGTGTATAAGCAACTAGGTAGATAAATGAATTAATGCAAAAGCTAGGTGCTCTGCCGAGTGACTATCATACTTGAGGTATGGCATGTACAAACCAAAGGTAACCTGTGTTTTGTGTTCGCCCAAATCGGTACTTTTGCTCAGTTCACCCAACATAGCCCGATCACTGATTCGGTGAGCCTATCTATGGCTCAAGGTTGACACCACAAGTACCCCGTTGGACTCAAAGCAATGTCGGAACTAAGCTGTAGTAACAAGTTAAAAGCAGGCAGTGCGCGCTTTACGTATGAGTGGAGTGTCTTTTCTTGGCAGATGTGGGCTACAAGTAGTCATCATAAGAAGCTCGAGATTTAGTTGCATTGGCGTAATATGCAATCTGTATCCATTCGCTTGACTACTTGGTCAACGTGGTAAGTTTGGTAAGGCTAAAAGGTTGAGAAGTTCAGAAATGTTGGGAGGTTCGATAAGCTGGGGTTAAATGAGGTACTTTGTACATTCCCCCAGCTGGAGGGGCGTTTGTCGGAAACGGGTTCTAGTCCCGGAAGATCCTTCGAGCGGGTGGGTAGTACAAACACCGGATAGCTTCTCGCGCTTATTGGAACGGGTACCTGGATTGAGGCTTGGATAGTGATTTCTCAGAATCCCTTTGTTCTGACAGGCAAAAAAACAAGATCAGGGGGACTCCCCAGGAGCAGTCTATAAAGACAGACGTTGGCGATATTTCCATACCACTAGCATAATCTCAGGGTATGGATGCAAAGTAAGCTATCTGGCATCACTCTATTTGGGGGGGCTTTAGGCTACTGTCGTTACGACTTTAGTAGATGATTTAGGGTAACTATCACAAGAACGATAGCGGTATGAGACAAGGCTATGGACGCGATAAGCAAAAGTCGAAGATGGAAAAATCACGAGTTTGCGCCTCTCAGCATACTGCAGTTTATGGACTCCTAGCCGTAGGCAGAGGACATCACTACGACAACAAACATAGCGCTTGGATCTGGCAGCCTAGCCTTCGAATCCCTGTCGATACTTATTTGTTAGGTTGTTTCTTCAGAGTGATAGATTATAGGAAATAACAAGACTTGTAGAAGAAGACGCTGTCACAAACATGGAAGGAAAATGTATCTCTTCCTCGAGCATAAATATCTCCCCTTGTGTTCTCCGTTTGAGTTGCCTCCAATCCTGCTCTTATACCCCCCAGTAAGTGTTCAAACCAGAATTCCATCGCTTCATCACGCAAAGCCCAAAGCTTACATGGTAAAGGGGTGTCTAGCTCGGCCGTTTAGGATTTGAACCCACGCAGATACAACCCTGCTCGACATGACTCCTACTCCTTATGCTATCTCAAGCCCATTGTTCCTCGATACCCGCCATTCCAATGCCTACGATGAGAACGTGAAGTTGAGTTTGCAGGTGTTGGATGAAGAATTATTGAATGAGGATGAAATCAGCCAAGCAGCGACAATTGATCCTCGACTCACCAGCCTTGACTGGCAGTGGAGTGCGGAGAGTTTAGGGATTGAAATGGACACGATGCAATCTATGCATACTTTGATGGGGGGCTCACAAGGAGTCTCATATATGAGTGAAGCCACTTCTGGCTGCATTGTGCAGACGGTGACGGCGACCATGCAGGTCAATTCTGCTCAACTTTCTCAGAGACCCCGATGTGATGACTCCTTCCCAGCGAACGCTCATGATAGTGGTCAGATTGCTATTGCAAAACACGCTCGCAGGTGAGTCTAGCATCATGCGACTTTTCTAATAGCCCTTGACTAACCATTGATAATAGAAGCACAGATACCATCACTTACCGATGCCCATATTGCGAATATACAACCAAATCCCGAAGAATATGGAATCTTGAGAGACATATGAAGGACATGCACACCTCGCCGAAGCCATACTATAGGTGCCAAAACCGTGGCTGTGACAGTCTCTTCACGAGGACAGATAATTTGAAAGCTCATATTCGAAAGAAACACCGGTCTTCCAGGCCTGGAAATGGTCGGTAGTATGATGTAACAGTCTCTATTTGGTTATGAAGAAAATGTGAGCAAATCATCGGCATGGACAAATTGCCCACGTTTGGGCTTTGAACTAAGTGAGTCTTTGAAGTCACAGATACTCATAAATTCCAAAATATGAAGTCCGCAATGAATGTATATATGAATCTAGTGTGTCATTACTCACTCTGCTCATCGAAATCCCTCAAGTGCTTTAGTAGGATCAAGATTCATGATACCCTGCTTCAGATTGCCGCAATTCTGGCTTTTTCACAAGCAGCTGTCTCTTGCACAAAGCAGTACATAGCAGACGACTATAAGCACGGCGAGGGAACAAAGAGAGGTCAAGCTATAAAGTGTCAAATATAGTAAGAGTACTTATTACAGTCACTTCACTGGCCATGAGGAGCAGAGTAGTACTGAGCAGTCTGAGGAGAGTACTGTGCGTACACATTTCCATTGATTGAGTGATTCTGCTCTTCCGAATGTTGACAGGGCAGCCAGATCCCCTTGCATCCGAAGTGCGCTGACAGATGACTCTCAGCCTGAGGCAGTGATACTATTGGCTTTGATGCCTGAGGCATACTAAGATATAGCCTTAGTATCAGCCTATCATACCTCGCCCCATCGATCCACTCGAGCAAGGGTCTACCTAGCCTAAACCAATGAACCACGGGTGCCTCGGGCAAGTTACCGTACCTAGAAGTTAAGGGGGGTCAATGTACACGTAGAGAACACCACGGCTGCATCATGAAGCCTTTCAACTAAAATAGAAAAGGTCAGAGAGCTATTCCAACGACCGTTAATCTTCGAATATTAAGTTCACTGAGCATTGTACTAACTATCGATTTATGAATTTGGTGTCACTGGATGTTTCCCGGGTAGCTAGCTGTAGGAGTCGGTGTGGGGCAAGGTGCATAGATTAGCCGGCGAGCGAGACCTGCCAGGTCTACCGATTTCGCCTTCCGGACTCGCTCTGGATCACAGTACGTGATCAGTGCAGATTCTGATCAAAAATTGGGGCCAGTCGATTTGCAAAGCCTTAAGTCAATGATAAGTGCAAGCCTACTCTCGTCAGGGACAGAGTTCCAGCGAACCGGTCCGGTCTGTATTCTGAGAATGGGCATAAAGGAAGACCACTTCGAGTGAGGCGGGCGACGTGGCTGAGATATGCAAAGACATTTGCTTATCTTATGTACTGTCAGCTCACCCTTTATACGGATTCTTTCCACATCTTCCCATGCACAAGCCTCTGCACCTGGATTACTGCGTAGGGAGTCAATAAAGTTGTGACCCTAGGTCGAGAGCCCGTTGGGTCGCATATGTCCGGCACTAACCTCACAGAGACCACCACTTCACAGATCCTTTCTAGTTGTCACTGAACAAGCAGGGATTTTCGAATTTGATGAAGATGGCATTTTGACACCAGCCATTTCACCACGTTCGCATTAGCCTAGCATTCCAGTCAGGTGACTCGCGTTAACAGTCACCACTTGACATTAATTCTTCCCTACCGCAACATATTGTAGATAGTCGCAAAGTACGGAGTACAACAAGAGAGCTATATTTATTCAGAATAACATTACGCTCGATCCTAATAGCGCGCGAACACCGACACAAATACTGCGCCGAATCGTCGGGAAGATTCGGGGATGTACAAACCAAAGCTAAGAGTATAACTTCTGTACTCTGTATACACACACATTACATTATGTATAAGTTAACTCCTTGAGAGGAATGCATAGTGCTTAAGTAGGCTACATAACCAATCATCAAAGCACGAAGAGGTTCTGAGAAGGGTCTGGTCTCGCCACCAAGGGGTGGATCGCCAGGGGACACTAAGCATGCGCGACCCGCCGATCCACTTATCGACAGCCGCAAACTGCGACCGAATTTGCTGCTGAGAAGCTCGAGAACGTCATAGCACAGGGAAAGTGCCTGATAGAGGAAAACCTTTAACCGCAACCATCCAGGGCAGATACGTCACTTTTCATGATCGCATCAGTAGGTTGACCACGGTTCGGATTTCGGGTTCCGGTCCTACCCTGGTCTGTGTTGTGAAAGGAGAAACCCTAACTCGATAACAAGCTTGATGATCGATGATATGTCACTGATCGGATTGTGTCAACTCTTTGAACTTAAACATTCTATTGATCTCTATGCTACATCGCCTTTCAGGTTGAAGAAGAAATTCGAAGCCAAATCCTTCCAAAATGCTGGGTAGGAGCTGGTGGTGAGAATCCAAGCATGATATCATAAGCATTCCATGTGGGTCTGCCCCTGCTGACCGTCCGAATTCCACAGAACGATCATTCGCTCCCAATCAGTTCTCTAGTGCCATAGAGTTCCATCAGAAGCTCGGTCCAACGCTACGGTGTCGCTCGTTTGTCTATGACACCATCAACAAAACCGGAAAAGTGTCGTGACAACCACACACACTTCCTGGCTCACCATCTAGACTTCTCTTCAACCAAGCGGATTAGATTATCTATCCAGGAAAAGTCGTTATTTCGACACGATCCAGCGCATCACATGCCATCATCCAGTCAATTTTTTATTGCCGAGAGTGAAATTGTCTCTTGGCCCGTGGTGTTGTGTTGGTCGGAGACCGAATTGTGGATCGGCACCGCCAAGTGGAGGCCGTGCCGACCCCCCATCGGGACCAACGGGAATCAACCGGTGGAGGTCGAGGGGGCGAACTATGACAACATTCCACAGTCCAGCATAGCATGCGCATCAGTTGCCCTAATAGTACGACGCATCGACGTAGCATAATGTACACATACGAGTACATGAGTAAATAGTTCATCTCTTTTAGGAAAGTCCCACGACCTTTAAAAATTCTTTCTTCCCCGCCTCCCCCTCCTCTGCCCCGCTCGCTCCACGTTCATGGTTCTTTTTCAACCCCGAACTTCCCTCTTCGATAGATATGAGATTTTGCTACTAGATCTTCCCTCGATACGCTTCTTCTCACACAGTACAGTAAAGGCCTCGTACAATGGCTGACCCCTTAAGCCGGGCCGAATCACAATCACCGAGCAGTACCTTCTCCGACAAGGAGAAGGGCAGCGACAGTCAGGACAGCGGGGACCGCATCGTACCCCCCTGGCATGGAGGTGCTGAAGACGAGGTTGGCTCGCTGCGTTCGAACGGAAAGCGGGAATTGAAGGAAGAAGACTGCTACGATAAGCTGGCCTACTGTTGGCCCCGGTGGAAGAAATGGACGTACCTCGCGGCCATCGCCTGTGTCCAGGTGTCCATGAACTTCAACACATCCGTCTTTCCCAATGCTGTGAAGCCTCTATCCAAGGCCTTTGGCATCGGCCAACAGGAGGCCCGAACGGGACAGATGATCTACCTGATCACGTACTCCGTTGGCTGTGAGCTGTGGGCGCCATGGAGTGAGGAATTCGGTCGGTGGCCGATCCTCCAGCTTTCTATGTTCCTTATCAACATCTGGCAGATCCCGGCTGCTTTGGCCCCGAACTGGGGTACGATCTTGGTTGCTCGTGGATTGGTAGGCTCCCACCCGAATGTTCGAATTCGGCGGTTCGGCGACTAACATGTACATCATTATAGGGCGGAATCTCAACTGCAGGCGGCAGTGTCACTCTTGGTTTGATTGCAGATCTTTACGAGGCAGACACGCAGCAGTTTCCCCTCGCTTTCATTGTCTTGTCATCCTGTATCGGAACCAGTATTGGTGGAGTCATTGGTGGTCCGATTGAGCGCTGTAAGTGATGACCCTGGTCTGGCCTTGTAGCAAGGAATAAGCATTTACTGACCGCGTCCCATCAGTCCTGGACTGGCAATGGTTCTTCTGGATCCAGCTCATCTTCGGTGCCGTCACCCAAGCCATCATATTCTTCATGCCCGAGAGCCGATCCACTATTCTCATCGACCGCGAAGCCAAGCGCCGCCGCAAATCGGGCGAAGACCCCAACATCTACGGCCCCAACGAATTGAAAAAGCCTCGAGTGTCCCTCAAGGAGGCCGGAAAAATCTGGGTGCGCCCATTCTACATGTTCGTGCGCGAGCCGATCGTCCTCTGCCTGTCGCTACTCTCCGGATTCTCCGACGCGCTCATCTTCACCTTCCTGGAAGGCTTCAGCATTGTCTACTCGGAAGGCTGGGGCTTCGGAGTGCTCGGCCAGGCGTGGGCAGTCATCCCGATCAACGTCGCCTACGTGATCGCCTACTTCTCGTACTTCCCCTGGTTCTGGCGCGACGAGCACATCCGCAAGACGCAGGGCGACGATGCGCTGCCCCCGGAGCGACGGCTGAAGTGGCTGCTGTACCTGGCGCTGCTGGAGCCGATCGGACTATTCGGGTTCGCCTGGACCTCGCTGGGCAAGGAGTATGGGGTGCCATGGATCGTCTCCATGATCTTCTCGGCCATGGTCGGCATCGCCAACTACGCCATCTATCTGTCGTCCGTCGATTACATGGTCGCCGCGTACGGTGTGTACTCCGCCTCCGCTACCGGCGGCAATGCCTTCTGCCGTGACCTGCTGGCCGGTATCGCGGCCATGTACACCACCCCCATGTACACCAACATCGGCGACAAGTTCCACGTCGAGTACGCTACCACCATCCTGGCCTGCCTGTCCTGTCTGGTCGTCATCCCGATCTATGTCTTCTACTGGAAGGGCCCGCAAATCCGCGAGCGCAGCAAGTTCGCCCAGACGCTGGCCGCGGACAACAAGGCGAACCACGGTCATCGCGTGAGCAAGGCTTCCAGTGTGAGTCGCTTGAGCTCGCTGTGAAATCTATTCGTGTGTTGTCTCTTTCATCTGTTGTTTCTCATTTCTGCATACATATTCTTCGGACCATTGTACATACATACTCATGGGGGTGAAAGGAGATGGCTTGCTGAATGTTCAAAACTCTTCGAACTGTCCATTGGTTCCCGGTAGACATAGTTCAAGTAGGGGGCCATGATAGGAGAGAGGGATATAATATTCTCATTGGGGCTTACTAGAGGGCCTTTTCCCAAGAATAGCGAGACTCGAGCGTTTTAGCTCTCGAGTTTCTGCCCAGGTCATGGAACGTGATACGGTTTTGCCCGAAGCGGTGCGCTGATCCGGACCGTGCCGTAATAATATCCGCGTAAGAATATTTAGTACTAGTAATCGGCAGCCAGCATGTCGCCTTATTCTGACATTGAATTCTTTATGTGCTAGTACTTTACTTCGTGGAGGGAATCAAGGGTAAGATTACTTTGACAGCCGTGATTGGTCACAAACACTGCAAACCATTGTCATTCGAGATTCATCACAGCATGTGGTCCAGGAACATTAGAATTATAGAACCATAGAATTAATCTGATGAACAGGATGTCAAACGTCTCCACATCAATCTGGGAATCATAACAGAATAAAGAGAGAGCTTCCAAAGTCTGCCGAGAACCAAATCAAAGAACGAACCCCCCGTGGAACCCCAAGCAAGGCCCAGGCCACACGGTCCATTAAATCCGGACTTAACCAATTCAGTTCGGCCGGGTCTTGCAATATCGAGGTACGCGCAGCCGATGCTTCAGAAAATCATCATGACGGTTGAACAAGCGGCCGCATTCAGGGAAGAGACATACGATCCAGTACATCCGATCCAGGTGCAAGGTGGGCGTGCCGAATGTGCTGCCAGAGGTCAGCCTCTCTGTTGAAGGCCGGGCGGCTGGGACAATCCCTCCAGTCACACCAGATGCCGGTTACACTGCTGCTTGTGCTGCTATTCCTATCAGAGAAAGGGGGCCAGTCAGCTTCGACCGGATCTTATTAGTCTCTTTTATTATTAGACGATTGAAAAAGGGCAACGGTACCTGGGCCGGCGCCAATTGGTGCTATAAGGACGGCCATCACTACTGATGGGAATGCGAGAGGTGGGGGGCTCAGGAATGGCTTCTTTGAGGGTGCTGCTGCCGCTGCCGCTGGCCCCGGTTGGAGGGAGAAGAGAGATTTGGTCGTGCACTCTCTGTCTAGCTTTGCCGGGTGCCGAGATAGCGATGATATTTTGGCCGCTGGGACCACTAGCAAGTGTGTGCTGCGCAGAGTGCGTCTGGGGCCTCCATGGATCAACAAGGTACGGTACCACGCCGGGGGTGAACTCCGTGCCGAGGGGGGCCATAGTCCATTGCATCGAGGTGTTCAGGTACGTTGGCGTGGACGTGAGCTCGGAGGGTCGAGCCGTGGGATCTGAGTGCTGTGGAGGAGCACTTTTTCCGAGCAATGAGTTGGTTGCCGGTCTCGCAGGTTGGAAAGATGCTGCCATGGTAAGCGTCCTGGGATCATCTTCTGGGGAATACGAGTACGAAGGAACTATGCTAGTCCACCCACCAGGCAGACCCTGGGTATCAGCCATGATGGTAGTCAGACAAATGTGAGGTTTGGGTGCTCGGGTTTCGAGAAGCTGCCAGATAAATGAGCTCAAATAATTACAAAGTTTTCGCTGGTGTTTACGATTTATAGCGATGAGATGGCGAGGTGTCACGGCGATTGCTCTGGTGCCGGCCCCTGACAGGTCCACCAGAAGAGCCGCCTTGTTTGCAATTTACAAGACCATACAGCAAGCCATGTTCACGGTGACCTTCCCTCGCTGTGTGTTGAGCTGAGGGTGGGATGTACCGGTACGAAGCAACGTTACGGGGTTTCACAAATGTGCGATTGATACGAGGACTGGGAAGAGGGAAAAGGGTGGCACACCCCAGGAGCCAAATGACTTCACAGCCAGTTCCAATGATGTTCTGTCCAGTCTCACAGCATTAGCCAGGCTAATCGGGCTCGACGAGACGACACCACCACTAGGTTTTATTGGCCCTGAGTTTGGTCACTGGTTCTAAACTACGGCTCGGTGACGCCGATCTGGTTTGCCCCATCATTGGGATAATTGGCCGCAATTAAGCATCCCTCCCGTCCAAACCGTCGTCTACCTTGTAATCAATACCTGGGCTCATCGCTAACAGGCTAGCAGTGACAAGTCGCCTGATAGTGCATTGCCGACGGCTGCATGAGCCTGTATATCTACCCCAGTCCTGATCGCCCCATGGATGGGGCGATGAGGTGAATTGTAGAGAGTATTGGCAAGGATGACTCGCAATTGAATGTTTGCCTTGGTTCCTCTCTTGGCTCTGCACTTCCATCCACGGAGCTTCACTGGCTGGGTTACAGCGATACCTGAGCCTTGAGGGCTCCCTAGCAACCGAGGCATCTGATTCATCCATCCTGCGCGATTTGCGAGCAAAGTGTATGAAGGTAACTACTTACTGGTATGAGATAAACTTCTGTGTGTCTCATATTTCCAGCAAGGTAGCATACGTTAGAATGGGGTCTGCATTGCGGTTCGTGAGAAGTGAAGAAACCGAGCGCTGGATGATACGTTGCGCAACGAATAGTCTCGGTGTTGAGATTGCACCTTTTTTTGGTCGCATCTGAAGTAGTTCTGCCAAGATCGGCCACAGCGACACCTGTCATTGTGGATGGGTGATAACGCTAAAACCACTACATATAGGCGAGGCTGGCAGCTAGGTATTCTCTACATGCAGTCTGCCTTGAGTGGAAAGGGTTATGTGTGTTCAGTGACTGTTGAACAGTCCGCGAGTAGCCCGGAACTTTAAACTGTACCCTACATGGGCTTTCTACAGGTTGCTTTGGGAAATCCCGTCTACAAAAATTGTGCTCCTTATACATGGCAATAAGCACTAGCTGAATCCTTTTCGCAGATGATGGGGTGGCAGTATAACCAGGGGGGTGTGCGGGCCATTAAGGTTGTTGATTTGAAGAAGACAGGAACATTATGCCAAAGGAACAAAATATATTTCAAATGCGCCTACTAGTAGTCACCTAGCAGTCCACACAATCAGCCCGAGGATTACCCGTGCCACCACTACTAATATACAAGCATTTGCTTGATATTCTACAACTTCATGTATTGATATAAATGTGCATGGCTAGTGAGAAGAGAGGTGAAGGGCAGGATGTGCTTCGAGTCCCATTAGCTTTTAGCATGGAGGACAAGATTATTGGTAAGAGTTGCAACATAGAACCAAGACTGCAAAAGCAACTACCACAAGCAGCCCGGCTAGCTCAATCGGCAGAGCGTGAGACTCTTAATCTCAAGGTTGCGGGTTCAACCCCCGCGTTGGGCTTTCATTTTTTGTCCATTCTGTATCTCAATGACCGGTTCATCTCATATTCCATTTTTTTCCAGTGTTGCATAAATTTTTCTTAAGTTCCCACTGCGCCGCTAACAAGAAAGGTAGGCGGTGGCAGAAACACAGGTGTGAATCACCTGAGCGGACTTAAGTTAGCATCAAGGCTCCGGCCTGAAATAACAGGCAGACATTAATTTTTATCACCTCACCATACAAATTTGCATTACGCCTTTCATACCGGGCTTGGTCAGATACTGAGTTGTCCGACTATGATATAAGCCTTCTTACTTATCTCACTCAATATAACAAGCTTTGAACTTTGGGCATGGCCTCATTGGCTATGTCTCCTCAATGAATATTATGTGCAGCTGAGAGCAAGGAGTTTGGTTTAAGTAACCATCTTAAGAATTTGATGGTATATGTATCTTGCACGGTTAACTGAATGATTTTAAACCTCACTCCTGTACTTTAAGGCTTCTCATCTGCATATATTATTCAAGCTGTGATTGTCTCAAGCACATACGACCACAGGGTGTGGAAAACAGGGCTTCCCGTCCGCTCAGCCGTACTTAAGCCACACGCCGGGAGGTTAGTAGTTGGGTGGGTGACCACCAGCGAATCCCTTCTGTTGTATGTTTTTTTGCTTAGCCCTTTTGTTTCTAAGTCGCTCATGAACCAGAGCAGCTTTGCATGGCGCTGTTTTGACAAGTCCAGTTATCGAGCCGAGACCTTTGCCCTTGGAGAAGAAAAATAGGACAAGATCTAGTTCGTAGTACTCACTGATCTTGTTGTTCAAGATATCATAGACTCCGACCCTAGAACTCAATTGCTTAGCGAAATGGGTAGGTGGCTTGCTG